>ML819568.1:40538-64729 GCA_009831015.1 Picea engelmannii
TTTTAAGGAGTCTGAAAAAAGATTAACTATGGACTCCGTCAGGAATGTTCTTCTGGACCATTTTAACGAGTGTGAAAGAATAAGGTCACTCTACGATCTTTTCAATTTTAGGGAGTCTGAAAAGAGCTTAACTATGGACTCCGAGGGGGTTTCTTTTTCGTAAATTTAGTCCCTCAGGCCCGAAAAAGGAATAAAATTATACTTGAGGATACTCTTCTAAAGAATGGAAATTCAATAGAGTATTCCTTTGTTCGTATAGTTGACCATCCGGACTGAAAAAGGGGTAAACTACCACCAGACAGACATGACTTCAAATTTCAGTTTAATGAGCGTGAAAGGTCACAAGATCGCTCGAAAATCTTTTCATGTTTAGAGGGTCTGAAAAGGGATTAAAAGGAGACCCATTCAAGGAACGTTATTCTGGACCAATTTAACGAGTGTGAAGAAACAAGGTCACTCGGTAATCTTTTCATCTTTAAAGAGTCTGAAAAGGGCTTAAAGAAGACTCCATAATGGTTACTTTTCTCAGTTAATCCGGACGAGATCGAAAAGCATAAATGCAGTCTCGCCGGATGTTGCTTTCGGATCTCAAAGTGATCTTGAAAAACAACAAAGTTAGCTCGTGATAGACTCTTTGTGGGTCAATGCCTGGCATTTCCTCATAAGACCAGGCGAAAACGTCGCGGAATTCTTTGAAAAGATCCGTGTAAATATGAACCTCTTCGGGGGAGCAATCCGCCCCAACGAAGACATTCTCCACAACGCCAGGGTTTTGGGAGAGGTTGATAGGTATGGTTTCAGCGATAGTTTCCATATTTCCCTCAGCATGAATTTCCTGCGTAGCTAAGAGGTTAATGGGACACAGCTGATATCCCGTCATGGTGATAGTGAATTCTCCTGCCTCGATTGGGTGTAACTCTGGGAGGAAATATGATCTATGATGAAGATCTTCCCAAGGTTTTTCCAGACTAGCCATTGCTTCGATTACTGCTTTGTCAGAAGGCAAGACTAAGTCTAACGAATCTGTGCTGGTGAGAGAACCTTGAGCCCAGATAGGCTTAGAGGTGGATCCAACTCTTGTGCGGGAGCCGGATTAGGGGTGGTTGAATCTTGCTGGACCAAAGAGTATGCTACTTTAGTAGCCGACAAGGGCATGGACATGCCGGAGTGCCCCGTCTCATCCATCGTGGCTGATGGGGAAGGAAGGATCCACGGATCTTGAAAGTAAGTCGTGCGAAACGACGAGACGTGAAAAATCTCAGCCTTGTGGTGAGTCGATATAAACTTGACATCTCCATGAGGAGGTGGGTAATCGAAAGTACCCATCAAAGATGGGCACAAACCAACTCCTATGTTAACGACACTGGCTTGAGGATTATCTATCATGGGAACCGTGGATGCCTCCAAAGCTGGGTCAGGTCTAGAGAAGGACAATTGATCAATGGTCACTATCCGACCCTCATGTGAAAACAACAAGACTCGGAAAATTGTAGCAACCACAGCTTGCATAGCATAAGTCCAACTACGACCTAACAAGAGATTGTATTCGAGGGGGGAATTGACTACCTCTACTTCGATACACACGGTCTTCCCTCCTAACTGCACAGGGAAAGAAGGAATGATGCCATGGGGTCGGAATGAACGATCGTCGAACGCAGTAAGGAGAGTAAGTGATGGAGACAACTCGGGCTGACCAATGGCTTTCCATCATGCTAACGACATAACGCAATTCAAAGCACCCTCGTCGACCACCGTGCGGAAAATATTCCGTGTAAAAGTTTTCATGGGATGATCCACTACTATCTGAAACGCGACGTGGTAAGGCAGACGAGGTTTCAAGTCAGTCGTATCTAACATGATGGTACCCAGGTTACAAGTCTTGGTAGAGCCTAAAGAAGTCAACAAGGCTTTCCTCTGAGCAGGGCAACTTTGAAGGACCTCCAAAGCAGACATAGCACAAGGGGTTTGGGATAAATCTTCCACCACAAAGTAATTCTGGGTAGCCCTTGCATTTGGATTTTGAGAAGCTTTCTTAAATGAACCCTTTGGAATGCATGTCATTGTTTCACACAACGTCTTCTTGATCTGTAGAGGAAGAGATGGGATCTCAGCTTCTTTACCCTTCTCAAAGGCGCTTGGTTTACTATAGTCGTGCGCTCTAGTCGTGATTAAAGCATCACCCCTAACCATGTATACGTTCGCGGATGAGGAATTGTTAGGAGGAGGGAAGGTTTCTTGGCTGCCCCCTTCGGCACTTGTAGAGGCTTGAGTTAAATTTTTCCCATGTTGAAAGGGATTAGTCAACATTGCCTGTTGTTGTTGTGTGACAAACTTTTGGGCCTCTGCAATTCGAGGACACAGATGGGTTGGGTGGTCTTTCGCACACAAGTTGCATGGATACCTCGCCTTCCGTTTTTCCGTGGTGCCCTCACCAGCATTATCAGTGGGTTTTTTATCCCCCTTACCCTTCTTTCGTTGCTTTTTCTTCCCTTCAGGCTGTTGGGGGGCCTTTGGGTTAGTCGTCTGCACGGAGTGTACCTCCGATGTTTGGGTAGGAGGAGTAGCCAAAGCAGTAGTCTGGCTGGCCACTGAGTGTTGTATAGATAACTATTGCAATTTTTTTGTCAATTGCTCAGCGGGCTTGGATTGTGTCGAACCAACGATACCATCGGCATGTGGTCTGGCTCTCTGTCTAGTTTTATCCAGTATCGATCGTGGTGCATCCGGAAGGATGTTGTACAATAAACCATAATGAGAATAGATAAGCTCAAACTGTTGAGCCCTCATGATGGCATCTTCTTTGGAGAAAACCCCAGAAGTTGTGACGTCTTTGGATAATTGTGGTACTAAAGACTTAAGGAACCACTCAAGCAGGAATGCTGGTGGGACTGGTACTTTGATTAGACTCTTTCGGCATCTCCACTCTCGGATATGATCCGAGATATGGTCTGTTGTCGTCTGTTCAAAATTGGCTAGCAACTCTGTGCCGGCATCGTATCTCACAGGTAACTAGAAATGGTTAAGGAAGGCCATCACCAGTTTTCCAAAAGAAGAGTATCATGAGCGATCAAGCTCTATGTACCATTTCGCGGCACTCCCGATAAGAGTGCATTGAAACAATCGCAACTGGACGGAGTCATCTTTCAATGAGTTAGATGAACACCAAAGATGGAAAGTAGTCACGTGATCACCTGGATCTTCGTTAGGCTTGGCCTCGAACTTTGGAATGTCAGAAGGCAACTTTGTTGGCATAGGAGGCCAACGTGGATCGTGACAGATAGGATCATTTAACAACTGTGTCAAATATGGAAAGTGTAATGTCGCCAGGAATGGTAGTTTGGGTTGCTGCTGATAGCCTGGAAAAAAGGGTCCTGGAGTTTGACTGGCACGAGGTTGCCAGGAAAAGTTTGGCTGCTGGCCCGGATTCTGGTAGAAACCATGGCCCTGACCAGCGTAAGGATTTTTCATCTGTGGAGACATCATTAGCTGATTCCCCATGAAGGACATAGGATGTTGGGCATTCATCGTGTTTGACAGGATTTGGGAAGGATTACTCCATGCCGGTCCTGCTGGGATAGGCATAGAAGTATTTCCGGGGTTCCATTGACTATGGAAATAATTACCCCAGAATGACATTCCAGATGAGGGAACGGATCCTTGTCCTAAGTTCCAAGGTCCTGGTATGTGTGCCCCCGGCGCAGGAATAGTACCCTGCGTTGGAGTAGACTGTCCAAATATGGGAGTGCCTCCAGATGGGAAAGCAGTGGATGTGAAAGTATTGTTACCCAACGTCCCATTCCAAACAAATGGTGACGAACCTACTGGCAGTGTTTGCGCAGGTGTTCCTTGACTCCAGGCTCCAAATAAACTTGTGTGTGCAGGCCGCCCGACGGACTGCTGATGCAGACCACCGAGCGAAGGGGACGAAGGAGAGATATGGCCTCCAGTGTAAGGAAAGTAATTAAAAGGGACAGGAATGCCCCCAAGTTGACCTTGCAGAGGATCATTAGAGCTCCCTTCCCCCAGACCCAAAGTCTGTAAAGTGGAGTGAGTGAGCGCAGGACTTGTACCTGAACTAGGCATACCGTATGAAAACGGAGAGCCTGTCACACTAGGTGTGAAGGGATTTGTGGCTGCCACGATAGATGGGGTCGGTCCACTGTGCGACGTAGTTGCGGCTGAGACTGTGGTGGCCCGGACCGACGACGGCAAGTTAGGGGATGCTTCTCCTGTGGTAGAAACGATGGTGGGAATGGGAGAATTCCCAGAGGAAGTAACAATGTTTGGTTCCATAACTGTGTGAGGCACTGGCAGGCGTTCATAAAATTGAATTGGCACAATAACTTGAGGCCAAGTCTCAGTGGTTGGGGTTTCAACTGAACCAATATTGGCAATTGATTCCTCCGGGAGTTGCTCGGGCTCAATGGTTTGTAACCCAGTTTCTTCGAAAGACCCTTGTTGGTCTAGCTTCCGCCTCTATGGTGGTGGGGGTGGCTCCAGTATCACCGGCGGCAGGCCTAGAAGCCTTCATGACCGACGGAGCTCTAAATCCTCCACTGTGTGAGAAGATCCATGACACGCTAAGGTATTCTACACGTTCAAACAATAACATACACTAAAAAGAAGCCCCTAAGAGATAAATCACGCAAACACTAAACTAGTTGGAAGAACAGTTACAACAACCAACACTAGAGAAACATACCGGTGCAAGTGCAACTCGAAAACGGAAGCACCCTCCGGGTATACTCTGAAAAACATGGCCCGATGTATGTCCTAGGTACCGCGGTATACCCCCGCAGTCACCTGTGTATGTCTCTAGAAAAGATTGGCAACTAGTTGCCAGCACGCGAACAGTCACCACGCGGGTACAGTCAATAGTCGGGTAGACCACAATGAGCAGGGTATCAAGCCCGAAACCTATCAAGGGTATCGAGAGAAAATGGTCCGGAAGACAACTGAGGACCTCGAACGGATTCAAGACCCACGAAGCCCCATGGCGAATGAAAACGATGGAATCCCTCAACAAATCCTCGATATGTGTTCTCCACTACGCTTGGTCCGGCTTTGGAGGGGTTATCTCCGCTACCTTTCCTTATGCGACCTCGTGTTTATCCCCTGTGTTAGAGGGGGGTCCCGGATAACTTCCATGTAACTAGAATTCTACACTTCCTATCACAGACTCCAATGTTTGTTTTTGGGTGGCCTTGGAGAATTTACTCTCCAACCTGTTCCAAGGCCCTAGTCCTGAGCTAGTGTATGAACCTTACAAACAAAAAGTCTAATAGATTTTAATTAGCGTTTCTTTTATGGGATTTTTTACGTCACAAAGTATGAAGGTGAAACTGATGGTGTGTAAAGACTCAAAGCAAAATGAATAAGAAATGCTTGGAAACAAAAACTTTTACAAAAAATGCAAAAACTAGCAACTTTTCACCAAGAAAGATTTCTTTTTCTTTTCAAATTTTCTAAGATTTCATGCAGCAAACATAAAGGAATTTCACTCAATCTGCGAGCTACTTATGCTTCTAAATGCACTGCAAAAACTTATGAAAAAAGACTTCTTCGTATCTATTGATGCAACAACACAATCTTTAAACAGAGAAGCAAATGAAAAAGAGATAAAAAATAAATAAAAAAATATTTAAGTGCAAAATGAAGCAACAAAGGGAAAATGCCGACAAGCACAAAACCAAGAAAATAAAATAAAATTATGGCTTAAAGCGCAGATCGCAAAGAAACAGAGCAAAGACGCAAAACAGTGATCAAGAAAGCACCGACTCTTACGCTTGTCTAAAAACCATAATTTTTTATTTTTTTTATTTTTTATATTTTCTATCAACAATCAACTAAGAAAGAACAGGCTAGGGGTAAGAGGCCCTAACCTACAGACTACTCCACCCTAGACTCAAACTCCTGAAAGGAACACTTCTCACCATAGGAGGGGATGACTGCCCCAACCTGATTGAAAAGCACCCAATCAAGCCCTCTACTGTCACTGAAACAACACGTGTGCAAACGCGTGCTGAGCTATAACAGGGCATGGGTACCCATTGGCTGCACTTTCACAGGCCACGTGTATGTATGAATGCTAAGAAAAAACTAAACACAGTCAACCCAGACCTGGGAAAGGCCTCTGGTATTGACAACCAGGGTCTCTTAAAGTCTTGGATGCTTCTTTTTTTAACAGAAAAGAAAAATAATTGCAGAAAATAACAAACACAATAAAGCAAACTGAGATAAGACAGTGAATCAGCAAGACCCAGACAGGATCCAGAAAGCCCCTTGAGAATGTAAAATTATGACAGGGAGGAGGGGACTGCCTCTTAAGCTCTCTGACTTCTACACGCTACTGAAACCTCTACAGCTAGCATTCAAACACGGGTTGTAGAAGGTTAGGGCGTGTGTTACACGCGTGCATGCCTTCTGTAGGCCGCATGTACCTCTATGTGTCCCGATAATTATCGTCAAACAATAGTCAAGGAAAAACTGGTATAAAGAACCAGGTTCCCTGCTAGCTCTGACCTAACAGAAAACAGACAAACAAAGAAACATGAAATCCAATCCTTTAAACTACCCAAAAACCTCAACTAAATCCGGAACACCCTAAAGAGTAAATCCCCAGTGGAGTCGTCGATTCTGTTGTTGGGAAATAATACCCTACGGACTCGCAAGCTAGGGTTAGGCTTGCATGCAGATCATGACCCTAAAGAAATCAATTTTAACCTATCACCCCAAAACTCCAACCCCTTGTTCACATACAAGCATGGAAAAGACCTACTAACCATTTTACTGATGTTTGGTGTAGATCCTCCGTTGTGCCCTGTCTGTTTTCTTGCGCTGCTCCTTCCAAATACAATCCTGCAATCAAGACAAAACACTACGCATGCATGCTATTTTTCTACTTGAGGGTTAGAGATTAAGCATAAATCGAATAAATCATATATAACTCATGCATTGGGATGGGAAAAGTATTCTTTTATTAATCTCAAGATGAATCAACTTACAATAATGATAGAGATCGGCCATCGTTCTTTGATCCTGATCCTGGGCTCCTCCTCTTCTTTGTCCTCCAACTTCTTTGCCTGAATTCTTCTTCGGCTTGAGGAAAGGCTAAAGGGTTGGGACAAATGGATTCGGCAATTGGGCAGAGTTTCTTTGCTATCTTTTTCCTCCTCCAAATAGTACCCCTACCCCTTCTTTTATAGGCTAGAAGGAGCTAGGGTTTTGGACGAACTCTCGGCCATGCATGGCTGGGAGTTTCAGTTAACTGACCCATATCTTTTTGTCCCGTCGGCAACTTTCTTGTTTTTGTTCTTTGTTAGGTAAACGCAGGTTGTAGTAGGCCTGCCAGCGTTCCAACGCGTGCAGTAGTAGGCCTACCAACGTTCCAACGCGTACAATAGTGAGTTAGGGCGCATGTCACTTGATTTAAGAGGATTTTTCAAGAGTTTATTCAGCATGGCTTTTGCAAGGAAGGGATATGAGTTGGCCTGATGCCAGGTAAGCATGTGTGGTGCAATTTAGGGTTATAACAAATACCCCCATCACCAAACTTGAAAATTTTATAAACCCAACAATCATTGACACATATATCCCCAAACCCCTATAACACTTAATACTAAACTCTTGAACCCTATAACCCCTATAATTACTAATTCATATAACCATTATCAATCCTTAACTCCTATAACCCCAAATTCTTAGTCCCTACAAATATTTACTATAACATTTATCCCCCCTAACACATTATGTAATACCTAACACATATAACCACTAAATTAGGTATTACCTAGTTGATAACAATTAACCATTATAACCCCTAATTCTTATAATTTATAAAACCTATAATCCCATACCCCTAACCCCCAAAATTATAGTCCCTAACTCCTCACCTTATAGACCATATGAACATTTTACTCCTATAACCCATCATCCATAAGTTATCAACCCTAACACTTATGAACCTATAACCCCTAAATCTTATAATCAATATAACCCATATAACCCTTAACATGCAACCCTTATAACCCACATCCACCAATATTTATAGACCATAATATTACCACTAACACCTTTAACCATAACATTTGAGCCTTATCCCAACCCCTATATCCCCTAAATCTTATAAACGTTGATATAGCCTTAACCTCTAAGATTTATAATCCCAACCCATGTAACCATAACTAATATAGTCCCTTACTCCTAGCCCGTATATCCTTTAACTCTTATAAACCCTAATATAACCCCTGAACCTTAACACCTATAATTGTTTACTCCCCCAACCATTATAACCCGCTAACCCCTAAACCCCATATTCTCCAATTATTAATCTATGCAATATTGTTATAACCCTAAATTGCACCACACATGCTTACCTGGCATCAGGCCAACTCATATCCCTTCATTGCCAAAACATCTGCTGAACAACCTCTTTAAAAATCCTCTTGGGTAAAGGTACACGCGCCCTAACCCACTACAGCACAACCCACTACAACACGCATGTGAACGCTGGCAGACCTACTACAGCCCGCGTTTACCTAACAAAACACAAAAATAGGAAATTTGTCGATGAGACAAAAAGATATGGGTCATTTAACTGAAACTCCCGGCCATGCATGGCCGAGAGTTCATCCAAAACCCTGGCTCCTTCTAGCCTATAAAAGAAGGGGTAGGGGTACTATTTGGAGGAGGAAAATTATAGCAAAGAAACTCTGCCCATTTGTCGAATCCATTGGTCCCAACCCTTTAGCCTTTCCTCAAGCCTAAGGAGAATTGATGCAAAGCAGTTGGAGGAAAAAAGAAGAGGAGGAGCCTAGGATCAGGATCAAGGAGCGGTGGCCGATCTCGACTTTGATTGTAAGTTGATTCATTTTGAAAATAATAAAAGAATACTTTTCCCATCCCAATGCGTGAGTTATCTATGATTTGTGTAATTTATGCTTAATTTCTAACCCTAAAGTAGAAAAGTAGCATGCATGCTTAGTGTTTTGTCTTGATTGCAGGTCAACTTTGGAAGGAGTAGCGCAAGTAAGCGGGCAAAGCGCAATGGAGGATCTACACCAAACATCAGTAAAAAGGTTAGTAGTTCATTTCCATGCGTGTATCGTGAAAGAGGGGTTTAAGTTTTGGGTGGTAGGTTAAAAATTCATTTCTTTACGGTCAATATCTGCATGCAAGTCTGACCCTAGTTTGCTAGTTCGTAGGGTACACGCGCTCTGTTGTAGCGCAGCACGCGGGTACACGCGCTCTGTTTTAGCGCAGCACGCGTTTGCACGCGTGTTGTTTCAGTGACAGTAGCGTGCTTGACAGGCTGCTTTTCAATCGGGGTGGGGCAGTCATCCCCTCCTGTGGTGAGAAGTGTTCCTCTCAGGTGTTTGAGTCTAGGGTCGCACAGTCAGTAGGTTAGGGCCTCTTGTCCTTAGCCTGTTTTTTCTTAATTGATATTTAATAGAAAAGATAAAAAATAAATATTTTGTTTTATGGTTTTTAGACAAGTGGAAGAATTTGTGCTTTTTTGATTGCCATTGTGTGTCTTTGCTTTGATTCTTTGCGATCTGCACTTTAAGCCAGAATTTTGTTTTGTTTTCTTGGTTTTGTGCTTGTCGGCATTTTCCCTTTGTTGCTTCATTTAGCACTTAAATAAAAAAAATATATCTCTTTTACATTTTCTTCTTTGTTTGAAGATTGTGTTGTTGCATCAATAGCTAGGGAAAAGTCTTTTTGTTCATAAGTTTTTTGCAGTGCATTTAGAGCATAAGTAGCTCATAGTCGAGTGAAATTCCTTTATGTTTGCTGCATGAAATCTTAGAAAAATTGAAAAGAAAAAGAAGTCTTTGTTTGTGAAAAGTTGTTGATTTTTGCATTTAGTAAAAGTATTTTGTTTCCAACATTTTTTTCATTTGTTTTTGCTTTGAGTCTTTAAACATCATTAGTTTCACCTTCATACCTTGTGACGTAAAAAAGCCCTTAAAAGCAACGCTAATTTAAAATCTATTAGACTTTTTGTTTGTAGGGTTCACAAACTAGTTCAGGACTAGGGCCTTGGATTAGGTTGGAGAGGAAACTCTCCAAGGCCACTCAAAACCAAACACTGGAGTCTGTGATAGGGAGTGTAGAAGTCCAGTTTCATGGAAGTTATCCGGGACCCCCCTCTAACACAGGGGATAAAAACGAGGTCGCGTGAGGAAAGGTAGTGGAGATAACCCCTCCAAAGCTGGACCAAGCGTAGTGGAGAACACATATCGAGGATTTGTTTTTGGATTCCGTCGTTTTCATTTTCCATGGGGCTTCGTGGGTCTCGAATCCATTCAAGGTCCTCAGTTTTCTTCCGAACCATTTGCTCTCGATACACTTGACAGGTTTCGGGCTTGATACCCTGCTCATTGTGGTCTACCCGACTATCGATTGTACCCGCCTGGTGACTGTTCGCGTGTTGGCAAACTAGTTGCCAATCTTTTTAGGGACATACACAGGTGACTGCGGGGGTATACCGCGGTACCTAGGATAGACATAGGGCCATGCTTTGCAGAGTATACTTGGAGGGTGCTTCCGTTTTCGAGTTTCACTTGCACCGGTAAGTTGATCTAGTGTTGGTTGTTGTAACTGTTCTTCAAAATAGTTAGTGACTGCTTGTCTTATCTCTTAGGGGATTCTTTTTTAGTGTGTGTTACTATTTGAATGTGTAGAATACCTTAGCGTGTCTTGGATATTCTCACACAGTGGAGGATCCCGAGCTCCGCTGGTCACGAAGGCTCCTGGGCCTACCGCCGGTTATACTGGAGCCACCCCCACCACCATTGAGGCGGAAGCTAGACCAACAAGGGTCTTTCGAAGCAACCGGGTTACAAACCATTGTGCCAGAACAACTCCCGGAGGAATCAATAACCAATCTTGGCTCAGTTGAAACCCCAACCACTGATACTTGGCCATCGTTCATTGTACCAATCCAATTTTATGAACGCCTGTCAGTGCCTCACATAGTTATGGAACCAAACGCTGTTACTTCCTCTGGGAATTCTTCCATTCCCATCACCGTTGCTACCACAGGAGAAGCATCTCCTAACTTGCCATCGTCGCTCCAAGCCAATATGGTCTCGACCGCAACTACGTCATACAGTGGAACGATCCCATCTATCGTGGCGACCACAACTCCCTTCACACCTAGTGCGACATGCCCTCCATTTTCATATGGTATGCCTAGTTCGGGTACCAGTCCTGCACTCACTTACTCCACTTTACAGACTTTGGGTCTGGGGGAAGGGAGCTCTAACGCTCCTCTGCAAGGTCAACTTGGGGGAATTCTTGTCCCTTTTAATGCTTTTCATTACGCTGGAGGTCATATCTCTCCTTCATCCCCTTCGCTTGGTGGTCTGCATCAGCAGTCCGCCGGGCAGCCTGCACACACTAGTTCATTTGGAGTCGGGAGTCAAGGCACACCTGCGCAAACTATGCCGGTAGGTTTGTCACCGTTTGTTTGGAATGGGACGTTTGGTAACAACACTTTCGCATCCACCGCTTTCCCATCCGAGGGCACTCCCATTTTTGGACAGTCTACTTCAATGCAGGGTACTATTCCTGCATCAGGGGCACATATCACAGGACCTTGGAACTCAGGACAAGGATCCATTCCCTCCTCAGGAATGCCATTCTTGGGTAATTCTTTCCACAGTCAATGGAACCCTAGACAGACTTCTATGCCTCTCCCAGCAGGACCAACATGGAGTAATCCTTCCCAAAGTCCTTCAAACACGATGCATGCCCAACATCCTATGTCCTTTATGGGGAATCAGCCAATGATGTCTCCACAGATGCAAAATCCTTACGCTAGTCAAGGCCATGGTTTCTACTAGAATCCGGGCCAGCAGCCAAACTTTTCCTGGCAACCTCGTGCCAGTCAAACTCCAGGACCATTTTTCTCAGGCTATCAACAACAACCCAAACTACCATTCCTGGCGACGTTACACTTGCCAGATTTTACAAGGTTCTTAAATGATCCTATTTGTCATGATCCACGTTAGCCTCCTATGCCAACGAAGTTGCCTTCAGACATTCCAAAGTTCGAGGCCAAGCCTAACGAAGATCCAGGTGATCACATGACTACTTTCCATCTTTGGTGTTCATCTAACTCATTGAAAGATGACTCCGTCCAGTTGTGATTGTTTCAACGCACTCTTATCGGGAGTGCCATGAAATGGTACATCGAGCTTGATCGCTCAAGATACTCTACTTTTGGCGAATTGGCGATGGTCTTCCTTAACCATTTCCAGTTACCTGTGAGATACGACGTTGGCATAGAGCTGCTTGCCAATTTCGAACAGACGACAACGGACCATATCTCTGATCATATCCGAGAATGGAGACACTGAAAGAGTCTAATCAAAGTACCCGTCCCACCAGCATTCCTGCTTGAGTGGTTCCTTAAGTATTTAGTCCCACAATTATCCAAAGACGTCGCGACTTCAGGATTTTTCTCCGAAGAAGATGCCATCATGAGGGCTCAACAGTTTGAGCTTATCTATTCTCAGTCTGGTTTATTGTACAACATCCTGCCGGATGCACCACGATCGATACTGGATAAAACTAGACAGAGAGCTGGACCACATGCCGATGGTATTGTTGGCTCAGCACAAACCAAGCGCGTTGAGAAATTCACAAAGCAATTGCAATAGTTATCTATACAACACTCAGCGGCCAGCCAGACTACTACTTTGGCTGCTCCTCCTATCCAAACGTCGAAAGTACACTCCGTGCAGATGACTAACCCAAAGGCCACCCAACAACCTAAAGGGAAGAAAAAACATAGAAAGAAGGGTAAGGGGGAGAAAAAACCCACTGATAATGATGGCGAGGGCACCACGGAAAAACAGAAGGCGAGGTATCTGTGCAAGTTGTGTGCGGAAGACCACCCGACCCATTTATGTCCTCGACTTGCAGAGGCCCAGAAGTTTGTCACACAGCAACAGCAAGCTGTGTTGACTAATCCCTTTTAGCATGGGAAAAATTTAACTCAAGCCTCTACAAGTGTCAAAGGGGGCAGCCAAGAAACCTGCCCTCCGCCAAACAATTCCTCATCCGCGAACGTATATATGGTTAGGGGTGATGCTTTAATAACGACTAGAGCACACGACTATAGAAAACCAAGCGCCTATGAGAAGGGTAAAGAAGCTGAGATCCCATCTCTTCCTCTACAGATCGAGAAGACGTTGGGTGAAACAATGACATGCATTCCAAATGGTGCGTTTAAGAAAGCTTCTCACAACCCAAATGCAAGGGCTGCCCAGAATTACTCTATGGTGGAAGATTTATCACAAACCCCTTGTGCGATGTCCGCTTTGGAGGTACTCCAAAGCTGACCTGCTCAGAGAAAAGCCTTGTTAACTGCTTTAGGCTCTACTGAGACTTGTAACCCGGGTACCATCATGCTAGATACGACCGAATTAAAACCTCTTCTGCCTTACCACGTCACGTTTCAAATAGTAATTGCTCATCCCACAAAAACTTTTACACGGAATATCTTTCGCATGGTGGTCGACGAGGGCGCTTCAACTTGCGTTATGTCGTTAGCATGTTGCAAGTCCATTGGTCAGCCCGCTTTGTCTCCATCATCTAATATCCTCACTGTGTTCGATGGTCGTTCTTTCCGACCACATGGCATCGTTCCTTCTTTCCCTATGCAGTTAGGAGGAAAGACTGTGTGCGTTGAAGTAGAGGTAGTCGATGCCCCCCTCAACTATAATCTCTTGTTAGGTCGGAGTTGGACTTATGTTATGCAAGCTATGGTTGCTACAGTTTTCCGAGTCTTATTGTTTCCACATGAGGGTCGGATAGTGACCATCGATCAATTGTCCTTCTCTAGACCTGACCCAGCTTTGGGGGCATCTACGGTTCCCATGATAGATAATCCTCAACCCGGTTTCGTTAATGTGGGAGTTGGTTTGTGCCCATCCTTGATGGGTACCTTTGATTACTCACCTCCTCATGATGATGTCAAGTTTATATTGAATCACCACAAGGTTGATATTTTTCACGTTTCGTCGTTCTGCACGACTTACTTTGAGGATCCATGGATTCTTCCATCCCCATCAGCCACGATGGATGAGACAGGGCACTCTGGCATGTCCATGCCCTTGTCGGCTGCTGAAGTAGCATACTCTTTAGTCCAACAAGCTTCAGCTAATCCTGATCCGACTCCCGCACAAGAGTTGGATCCACTTCCAGAGCCTATTTGGGCTTAGGATTCTCTTGCTACCACCGATTCATTAGACTTAGTCTTGCCTTCCGATGAAGCAGTAATCGAAGCAATGACTAGTCCGGACAAACCTTGGGAAGATCTTCATCACAGATCATATTTCCTCCCAGAGTTACACTGAATCGAGGCAGGAGAATTCACTATCACCATGACGGGAGGTCAGCCGTGTCCTATTAACCTTTTAGCTACAGAGGAAATTTATGCTGAGGCCAATATGGTGACTATCGTTGAAACCATACCTATCAACATCTCCCGCAACCCTGGCATCATGGAGAATGTCTTTGTCGGGGCGGATTTCTCCCCCGAAGAGATTCAGATTTACACAGATCTTTTCAAAGAATTTCGTGACGTTTTTGCCTGGTCTTATGAGGAAATGCCAGGTATCGATCCAAAAATAGTTGAACATGAAATCACAACGTATCCTGATGCTAAGCCTGTTTGACAAAAACTTTGTCCATTCAATCCTAAGAAAGCAGTAGCCATTAAGCTTGAGGTTGAGAAATTGCTCAAGGCAGGGTTCATTTACCCTATTCATTTGACTCAATGGGTGTCAAACCCTGTGTCGGTCGATAAAAAACAAGGCACGATTCATGTATGTACTGATTTCCATGATTTGAACAAGGCATGTCCAAAAGATAATTATCCAACACCATTCATCGACCAGATCATTGATGAATGTGCTGGTTGTGAAGCCTTTTCATTCATGGATGGTTTTTCGGGCTATAATCAAATTCAAATCAAACCTGAGGACCAACACAAAATGGCATTCATTTGTCCATGGGGTACATTCACCTATCGTAAGATGTGTTTTGGCCTCAAGAATGCCAGAGCCACTTTCCAGCAGGCCATGTCTTTTGCGTTTCATGGCCTCAAACATATAGTCAAGGCCTATCTATATGATTTAGCATCACGCTCGCGCAAGCGAAAGGATCATCCTATGCACCTCAGACTAATCTTCGAACGTTGTTGCTACTTCAGGATTCACTTGAATCCCAACAAGTGCATCTTTTGCATCACGTCAAGAAGTTTGTTAGGTTTCATCGTATCAACAACAGGGATCATGGTGGATCCTCTTAAGGTGGAGGCAATAATCCAGCTTCCCCCCCCACGCACAATCTTGCAACTTCAAAGTCTTCAAGGCAAGGCGAACTTCTTACGACGCTTCATCGCCAACTATGCCGAAATCACCAAGGGATTTATGCATTTATTGAAGAAAGATGTTCCCTTTTTCTGGGACGAAGCCGCTCAACGCTCTTTCGACGCATTAAAACACGCTCTCACAACCGCACCTCTACTACGGCCATCTAATTATACCAAGGATTTCCTATTATATATGGCTGCCGCAGAGTCAACCATAGGCATGGTTTTAGTTCAGGAAGATGATTTCTTTTTAGAATACGTGATCTATTACCTGAGCCGAGGCCTCGTAGGACCGGAACTTAATTATTCCCATCTCGAAAAACTTGCGTTGGTAGCAGTCCATGCTGTTCAACGGTTCCGTCACTATGTTCTTTTTCACCAGACCACCATCGTTGTTGTCGTGAATCCATTCCAGTACATGTTGACACGAGGATTTATCGGCGGAAAAATCAGTATATGGATGGTCATCCTCCAAGAATTTGACTTAGACTTCGTTTCAGCCAAGTCCAAGAAGTCATTGGTCTTCGCAGAACTTATTTCGGAACTTCCGGTTGAGTCAGGTGACGTTGTGCCTGAGGAATCGCCTATCCGGGGGGATATGTTTTTGATTGAATCTTCAGACCCCTGGTACGGAGATATACTGATCTATCTCCAGACTTTGAAGTGCCCCACCTCTACTTCTCATGACGAGCGTCAACGGATACGCCATCAGGCTAAGAATTATCTCATACTCGATGATACGTTGTATCGGAGAGGTGTAGACTGCATCTTGCGTCGATGTCTCACTCATGAGGAGGCCATCATAGTGCTCAATGATTGTCATACAGGAGCCTGTGGCGATCACTTATCTGGGTTGGAAACAACCCAAAATATTTTATGACCAGATTACTTCTGGCCCACACTTATCAAAGATTATATCGAGTCGGTCAAGAAGTGTCATCCATGCCAAATATTCTCTCGGAAGATGAGGGCACATCCAGCACCTATTTTTCCTGTCATCACAGTTGGTCCCTTCACTAAGTGGGGGATTGATTACACTACATGCAACCCCCCGTCAGCAAGGGGGCACCGCTATATCATCGTAGCTATCGACTACTTCACTAAGTGGGTCAAAGCTATGCCAACGTTTAAAGATGATGGAGAGACTGCAACTCTCTTCTTATTCAACCAGATTATAGCATGGTTCGGTGTCCCGAGAGAAATTGTCACTGACCATGGTAGTCACTTTCAGAACCAAATGATGTCTGAATTAACATCAAATCTTGGGTTACGGAAAGAACATTCATCACCTTACTACCCCCAATCCAATGGGCAGGTGGAAGATGTAAACAAAACACTTAAGACTATCCTACAATGAACTATCAACTCAGCCAAGTCAAATTGACATTTGATGTTATACTCGGCATTATGGGCTTACCGAACATCTATTAAGACTGCAACTGGTTTCTCACCTTTCCAACTCATTTATGGGCTGGAGGTAGTCTTGCCCATCGAATGTCAAATCCAATCTCTGAAATTGGCAGTACAGTTATTGCTAGACACTTATCCACTTGAAGAGCGGTTAGTACACCTTGAGCATCTTGATGAGCAGCATCGTGATGCGGCCCTGGCCAACGAGGCTCATAAACATAAGGTCAAGTGTCAATATGATAGGTCCATTCATCCTCGGATTTTTTCTGAGGGCGACCTTGTCCTGGTCTATGACCAAGACAAGGACCCCCTGGGGGTCGGAAAGTTTAAACCCATGTGGTTCGGACCCTTCATTATTAAGGAGGTTTTAAAAAAGGGAACTTATCATTTGGTCGATTGTGAAGGGAATGCTTTCGCAGAGCCTAGAAATGGGCTCTACCTCAAGAAGTATTACTCATAGAAAGGTCATTGTGGGTAACTTTTTGTAACATATGTATAGTCTTTGTACTATTACTTTTGTTTACGGTTCTTTAAAAAAGTGTTATGGATGTGTCATTGATGCTATCTTTCATCAATATGGCAGATGTCAAGTGCGTCCAAGGTGAGCGTTGGGTATGCGGACAGTGCTAGTTGACACACGAGGAAGCTTGCCTCCGCAGCTTGGGTAATCTTTACACCACAGGGTCAGTTGTTATCTTCCGGAGGTATATGATTAGGTGACACCACAAATAATGTTGCCAAGTATAGTGCAGTTATTGAGTTGCTTCGTGATGCATTGTCATTGGGTATCTCTCATCTCCGGGTCTATCTAGACGCTCAACTGGTTGTGTCGCAGCTAAACAGAATATACCGGGTTCATGATCCAACCTTACACCGACGATTCCTTAGGGTACGTTTCTTAGAACACAACTTTGATTACATTACATATTTTCATGTTCCTAGGAGATTAAACCAAATCACAGATACTCTAGCTAATCACATTTTAGATTGGCATCTTTCCCACATATAAAAAGATCATGGACATAAACATGTAAATACATTTTTGCACACATAATCCATAAGACACAAAAAGAGATAAAAAACATATATAAACATCATAAAATCCTTAGAGTACATAGATGGGCGCAAGCGCCTCAAAAGTGGGAACAGTAACGAGTCACTGGGCTTATGCCCTCAAAAAATCATACATATCAATGCTCGTGGCACATAAAAGTCTAAAGTCTGCTTAGGGCCTATGGGCCCTGTTATAATCATGTACAGCTTGGGATAAACGCCTAACCAATCGGACCCATGTCCGAGGTGCCCCCACAACATGAGTCTGCATGGATGGCAGCAGGTCCTCTATCTCTGCAATGGGAACTGTGCGAGTGAGTGCAGTAAAGTTCCGCTCAATTCACCTCAGGACCCTATCGGCATCCCTTGCTGGGAGGTTCCCTGCTACTGCTGCTCCTCCAGCGGCGGCAGCTGCGGCTTCTAGCCGTGGGCGATGCCTATTCCGTGCATAGTCGGCAGGTCGCACGGGTCCCACATCTGCATGCAATAAACATTCACCCGTCAAAAAACTCTGGTATACAAAAACATGATATATATATCAAAAAAGACATAAAAATTACATATGAAAACAAAAAAACTATACAGGTGGAGACTTACCCATCTCCCCTCGCTCCTCACCAGGAGGCACTGGTATCTCTGGATCTCTGGAGAATTCGATCCCCGCATATGGGTAGTCCTCTATAGACGGGATCTGTCGTGACATCCAAGCAAAGAAGTCGTCGTTGAGGGCCTCCACGGTCCTTCCACCACCCTGTCGTGGCAGTAACACTTCCCATCTGCATATTGCGGGTAAAGTGGCCAGATGTCCTCGTACTGTCAGCCGAGGACTGAAGCACAAAACTCTCTCAAAAAAGAACGAACACAGGATGGTCCCAAACCCGAAGTTTCTATGTGTCCGCTATCGACAATCTGTCAATTGCCTCTTCATGCACTCCAATATGTGGTACTCCAATCAAAAATTTGTGCATTCATGCACTGGATTTCACAGTTCATCTGTGCGCGTGAAGCCTGATGCATGGCTACTGAGCCGGTAATCCACCCAATGAGCAATAAAACAGTATTTAGGGCGAGGCTGGTAATCCTACTAACAGGTACCGATGAACCTCTATGATCGGTCCCAGCCTCACAGTACTCATCGATTAGCTCCGAGACTTTGCTCGGCCCCATAGGAAAAGTCTGAAAATTGACTGGTTCCCCTCTCCTTGAGAGGCCAGTCAGAAAGTATATATCCTCGGTGGTGGGCACCAAGGATTGGCCCTCTAGCATGAACGCCTCTGCATCAGGGTTCCAGTAATCAACCAAGGCATTCAGTAGCCTTGGTTACACGTGCATGAACGGACATAAAAAGAATTTTACCAACCCACACTGCGTCAGCACGGCCACAACATTCAGATCTGCAGCCACTAACTCATTGGAGGCCTCGTGCTCCCTTTCCCTCCACTGGACATACATCCTGCCAACACAACAAGGTAAAGGAGGGTCAATACATGTTTCCATTGGAATTTTCATCACGCGGGGGGGGTAAACGCGGCCTATAGAGGTGACAATTGTGGGCACCCGCGGGCAGTCTTTGCTCTGCATGCGGGTACTACCGGGTTGTCCCTGGATAGCCCACGTTTACCTAGGGCCGATCTTTTTGAGGTCAACGCCCACCCCCAAAAATAACTAAATTCTACAAAGGAAGTATTGAATAGCTAGAAAAGGGAGTTTGTACTTACTTGGTCCATGCAGAAGTCCGTTTCGTCCACTGTAGCTCCCCGAATCACGATCTTTGGCAAAGGGGGTCTTTTGGCTCCAGAGTCAATTTCCAAATCAGCAATGGTGATAATGAGTTTCCAACTTCTATTTATAGACTTTTTGGCCTCTTTTTGTCACTTTTTTGGCCCCCCTTATCAGTTTCTTTATACCAAAAACCATTTTGAGTGATCCAGGAGTTATATGGGAGGGATTTGAGCAGGTATTGGAACATTTTTTTTTTTGAGTTTCGAAAAATAAAAATAAAAAAATATATTGACGGTCCATAAATTTTTTTATTTTTTTCAAAAATCAACTTGAGCATATAGGTTAGGATATTACCCCAACTTTTGCATCTCGTTGCATTTTTTATGCTATAGGATCGATCCCATCAGGTGGTGACACAGAACCATCATATCTGTTATAGAAGTGTCGCAACTTGGTGGTAGATCTTACCAAAACATGGATGTCCTAGGTAGGTCCTGGTTGCATTATGGTGTCCATGTCGTTTCTAACAACACTGTAGGGTCGGGAGTCCGTATAGTATTTCCTGAATACGAGTTTGAGCATCATTCGCATGGGTCTTTTTCACTCTTTGTCTTATCCTCCAGACTCCCAAAACATAACGGGTCTTCTTTTAAGCCCTTTTCAGACCCTCTAAAAATGAAAAGATTGCCGAGCGATCTTGTGACCTTTCACGCTCGTTAAACTGAAATTTGAAGTCACATCTGTCTGGAGGTAGTTTACCCCTTTTTTGGTTCGGATGGTCAACTGTACCAACAAAGGAATACTCTATTGAATTCTCATTCTTTAGAAGAGTATCCTCAGGTATAATTTTATTCCTTTTTTAGGCCTGAGGGACTAAATTTACGAAAAAGAAACCCCGACGGAGTCCATAGTTAAGCTCTTTTCAAACTCCCTAAAATTGAAAAGATCACCGAGTGACCTTATTATTTCACACTCGTTAAAATGGTCCAGAAGAACATTCCTAACGGAGTCCATAGTTAAGCTTTTTTCAGACTCCTTAAAAGTGAAAAAATAGTCGAGTGATCTTGTCCTTTTCACACTTGTTAAAATGGTTTTGAATTGACGTCTAATCGGTGCTAGTTTATCCCTTTTTCGAGCTGACTAGACTATTGTCGAAAAAGGTACCCCACTGGAGTCTCCTTTTATGCTTTTTCAGACTCTCTAAATATGAAAAACTACCGAGCTTCCCTTCTCTGGGCTCGTTAAACTTACATCGAAGGATGTTACCATTGTGTGTTCTATCAACCGCATTTGCATACCTTACCCATCAGCCTTGTAACAGTTTTCTTCTGCGTCTTAACACCTTTGGCCACTGGAGGATTTTTCCCGAGTATCATTTCCCTAGAACATCAGTCTTTTCCTTGTGCCTAGAGCTTGTATGTTTGCAGTACTCGTTCCTCCATTGTAACGTAATATTCCTTTATTCTTTTTCAAAAATTATCAAAAAGAACAAAAAAATCAAATATACCCCAAAAAGAGGATGGGAAAAGTATTTTCTTTATTGGCAGCATAATGAGTCACCCTTGGATGAAGCACATCTGTCTGTTTGATCATCAGACTATGGGATGTAGTACGACCTTAGGAATCTTTTTCTCACTATATAGAGTTGTGTCCTCCACCGTTTGGTTACTCTTCCAAAGATATGGAGAGTTTGCGTAGCCTCCTGCTTCGTAGACTTATGATTAGCATATATGTTGCCTGAGTCTTATCACATGTCATGCTATTATCCAAGGGAAGTTTGTCACTGAGCCTGAGTTGGCCCCTCTACAATATGTCTCTTGTCTGCATACCCAGCCATCCTGAACATCCAATCAAGTCTTTGTTCGAAATCATTGAAGCCTTCAGTCCGATCATCAAGATTATCAAGTCCATAACCGACGAGTCGTCGAAGACCTCTGGGTAGTGCAGTCGTACACTCATATTACACTCCTACCCGAGTTTATAAGATTTTGAAGTTGTTGCTCGAGCTCTGAAGTACAACCATCAGGCCGAATCAGCTTCTAGGAGATGGATACTTTATATGTATATCTTTCTGATTTCGAGATGTAGCTCCTCAGTGTATTATTCGCAACTACTCTTAATAGTTATTTGACATGGATCTACAGTGTATTTTATTGGTAGCCATGGTTCTATTTTATCCTGAGCATGGGTATGCCCGCCTCAGTGAGACATTTGTTATTTTGCAGACGACACCTCCTGATTCCTGATTCTTGGGCTCACTCATTCAACATATCAGTACAGATTGGTAAAAGATTGGTAATGTATTTCGGCCATCAGATTCTCTTCTGACCTCACACATTAGGGGGCATCTATTATAACCCTAAATTGCACCACACATGCTTACCTGGCATCAGGCCAAATCATATCCCTTCATTGCCAAAACATTTGTTGAACAACCTCTTTAAAAATCCTCTTGGGTAAAGGTACACGCGCCCTAACCCACTACTGCACGCGTGTGAACGCTGGCAGGCCTACTACAACCTGTGTTTACCTAACAAAACAAAAAAATAGGAAAGTTTTCGACGGGATAAAAAGCTATGGGTCAGTTGACTGAAACTCCCGTCCATGCATGGCTGAGAGTTCATCCAAAACCCTGGCTCCTTCTAGCCTATAAAAGAAGGGGTAGGGGTACTATTTGGAGGAGGAAAATTATAGCAAAGAAACTCTTCCCATTTGCCGAATCCATTTGTCCCAACCCTTTATCCTTTCCTCAAGCCTAAGGAGAATTAACGCAAAGCAGTTGGAGAACAAAAGAAGAGTAGGAGCCCAGGATCAGGATCAAGGAGCGGTGGCCGGTCTCGACTTTGATTGTATGTTGATTCATTTTGAAAATAATAAAAGAATATTTTTCCCGTCCCAATTCATGAGTTATCTATGATTTGTGTAATTTATGCTTAATTTCTAACCCTCAAGTAGAAAAGTAGCATGCATGCGTAGTGTTTTGTCTTGATTGCAGGTTAACTTTGGAAGGAGTAGCGCAAGTAAGCGGGCAAAGAGCAATGGAGGATCTACACCAAACATCAGTAAAAAGGTTAGTAGTTCCTTTCCATGCGTGTATCGTGAAAGAGGGGTTTAAGTTTTGGGTGGTAGGTTAAAAAGTCATTTCTTTACGGTCAATATCTGCATGCAAGTCTGAACCTAGTTTGCTAGTCCGTAGGGTATTTTTCCCAACAACAAATACCTAGTATCTATCACCTTAATTCCTATCCTATAATTCATAATATAATCCATTATATTATGATGAATTTAATTAAAATATATATTAATTAAATTAAAACAATTAATAATAAAACATTAGAAAAAAAAAAAATACAAATGCAAAACTAATCCACTTGCACCCATTCATTATGGAAAAAAATTGGGCGTTGACCATATACTAGCTGAGAAAAATCCCGTCCAAGGAGGAGAAAAAACAATCCGGCGTCCGAGGAGAAAAACCAAACCCCCGTCTGAGGAGAAATTGGGCGTCCGAGGAGAAAAACCAATCCTGATTCCCGACCATACATCATGTTCATGGGTGTCCGAGGAGAAAAACTCTATCCAACAGAGGCAGAGGAGAAAAACCCCATCTGACAGAGGTAGAGAAGTGTAGATATTCAAGGGTCTAGGATTTTGATTGGACATTGACAGAGGCAAAGGATCCCTGTCCGGAAAAACCTGTGGAGATGTCGCTGAACTTGGTAATGTCTCTCCTCTTGCTTGCCAAAAATGTTTCTCTAAAATCGATAATCCTTTGTGAAATGTCATTAAAACCCTAGTTTTAACGTTTGCATTTCTACATAATCTCAACTCTCTCCCATAGCAGATCAATGCATTATCTGATGGAGCAATTTAGTGTTTGAGTACAATATTCATGCATTTCCAACATTGGTTTTCATTGGCATCATTGTTAGCTTACACGGGAAACTTCAAAAATGTGATTTGGATCTTGATAAGACACCACTCGTGTGCCATAATAACTCTTGAATACTGGGTTCTCAACACTTGTTTTATGACACACATATCTAAACATCTTCGAAAGGTTAAAATTGTTCACTGATGGTGCATACTAATACACAGTTTATACAGTACATGGTTTCTTGACATTAATGCCAGCACTTACATTCCTATTACTTCTCACTTGTCGCATTGTGGATGGTCTATCCTTATGGTCATAATTTGTTGGAACTTCCACAGGCACTTGAATATTTGAGAGAACTTTTCGTTGTTGAGATATTATTTTCACACAGTATACACTTTCTTGGACAAACTATTTCAAGTAAAGGTGTTACATTGTTATTTTGGGATAATCTAATGCTGGTCTTCTCATGATAACAAACTTGTGGTAACATGTTCTGAACATTGTTAAGAAAACACTAACTAATTGCTCACTTTGAATATTGTTTCTCATGGTTAAAGGAATTAATGATTATTGTTGAATGACACAACCGTTTCTCACAATGAATTGTGCAACTGTGCTCACTTAATAAATTTGTTGTCTTCACACTTCTTTAATAATAACAACAATACCTGTAGTGTTTCCTTGGCTTACTATTACACATGATTCTTGAGATATGATCCACGGATGATGGTAATAAGA
>ML819568.1:76483-91963 GCA_009831015.1 Picea engelmannii
CTGGAATTCGAATGCCATGAAAAACCCCCAACCTTGGAGGTGATAAGCACTGACCTGTAGATGTCGATTGCCTCTCATTCCTAACCACAACCCTCTCAAGAAGGGATGAGAGAACTGAAAGGATACAAGGACTACTTGGTTCTACAGAACTAATATCAGAAGCTGAAAATGAGTATATATCGGACCGAATCCTTCTTAGCGAGACGTGCCTCATGACAGAAGCCATTTGCATGCAAAGAGGCAGGAATTTACGTTTCAAAGGCTTCCACCATCATCCCTGTCCAGTTAAGACGAGAATACTACTCGTGAAATCAAGTCTATCATTTAGTATTTTGACATGGATTCCAGAACTGAGGGAAACTAGGTACAAAACCCATAGCAATCTAAAACTGTAGGAAATCAAATGCAAAATTTGCAGGAACGAGGAACATAATATGTCCCAGATCTAAGTTGAATGGTGCACAAGGTCAGTTGTGAAAGATGCAAAACAATAAACTGATTTATCCTCAAGAAATTGACCAAAACCAAGGGTCATGTGCATTATCTTGCAGAAATTTGATAACCTCCTCAACACTTGTGTTTGAGAATCATCTTGTGAGGAGCCTTCATCCAACCCACATATGAATCGAAAATCTCTCTCATAATAAGATGCAAGATGGCCAAGGGGTAAATTTCCTCCGTTCATAGAAACAAGCCTTAGAATTTCATCCTAAAAAGCACTGATGTCCTCAGTCTACCCTGGCGAGGTTGAATTTACTCCTTTTGCTTCAAAACACAAACCATGTTTATCGACATCATTGGCATTCCTTGGTACATGGCTTGTAATTTCAAAAATGCATTCACTTCAGCTAAAACTTTTGATGAAAAGCATGATAATGATAACTGAGGTTTCCCAACCTTGCCCATTGGGTAAAACACTTTGACCTGCCCTATTCATAGACTGATCTGATCATTACCATTAGAGGATTCAAATTTAAAATGAGGTTTAGCATCAGCGGGCACATTTCTTTTTCAACCACATATTTCTCTTCCATATTTTCATCAGTGGAGACAAAAAGTTTTTTTTTGTATCAGGATTCCTATCTACCTCTCCTATAGTATATGGATCAAAAGTGAATGCTTCAGGCTGTGAGATTCTATCGTGAGCTTTCTCACTCACATCTGTATGTGTCTCATTTGTTCTAGGTTATTGAAAACCATGACCTTTATGAGCGCCTTGCAGCTTGACATTAGAATCCCCTAATATCCTTTTATAGCAGTCGCTTGAAGATGAGCCACCGGTAAATCCTCTGTATCATTTTTTTTATCATCCAGTCCTTCCTTTGTACAATGAAGAACATCATCCTCATTGACCCAATCATTCTTCACTCTCAGCCTTTTCAAAGTCCTGGCTCCGAAAAGATTCATTCTTTTCTTTTGTAATCGGTCTGAGTTTCTTTGTCAAGTTCTCTGGCTTCTTCAGGAAGCTGTGCATGGCGAGGGCATACTCGAGAACCAGCCTCATCAATGAGATCAATATCTTTGTCAGAAGGAAACAACCACTGATAGATTGATACGACAACTTTGCCGCTGCCATCAAAACCTCATCAGTATAACGAAGCTTGTGATGAATCTCATATCGCCCACGTAAACCTTTCAATATCTGTATTGTCTCATTAATAGTTGGCTCTGGCATTTGTACAGGTTGGAATATCCTCTCTAGCGCTGAGGTCCTTCTCAATGTGTTTCCTGTATTCATACAGGTAGTGGCTCCAATACAATGCAGTTCACCTCATTCGCATCTGTCAATCTGATATATCAAACCGGCCTTGGTCTCTTTTTCCCTTTGACTCGCGCGTGGTGGTCTCAGGTGCATGGAGATGGAGCATTGAAGCTTGGATATTGTTGGTGCATACGCGTGGCTCCCTGCCAACGACACCTTGAAACTAATTTAAACACTTGGCCGAGGGTTTAGAGCTGCGTATTATATATTTAGGTTTTCTCAGCTCATTATCCCACATTCACAAGGAGAAGGGATTTTACAGCCTTTATATATTTGCATGTTTGCAACATGAACTTGATGACATGAGCCCAAGGATATACTTTGGAGTTAGGCGCTGATGCTTTCTTGTGTGTTGTTTTTTGGTGTATAAGATGGCGCTGACTTGTGTGTTGATTGATCGGGTGTTGGCCTTAGGCCAATATAATTTTTGGCCAAAAATTTTGTCAAAATATTTTGATAAACCTAACTAAACCCCGCACACATGCCGAGGGAAAATTTTTGCTCATTTCACCAAAGATAATTTATAGAACCCAACCTTACATTTGACCAACAAGAGTAAAAAAATTTTCATTCAAACCACTTCACAAATTTTTCGCCAAAAATGCACCAGAACTTGCTTTGAACTTCACGCGCAGGTACTCATTGTATGCTTGGTCAATGTCGTGCGTTTTTCTCCGCCTTCACCAAGCGTCGTGAGAGAACACATGTGCCTGGAAATCATAAATATTATTCAAAACAATGATCCCCTATTATATAGGGTTCTAACATAGGCTCCACCTGGGGAAGATAGCTCCGAAGGAGGTGTCTAGAATCCATGAACTCTGAATTTCGCCGACCAGCCGATCATTGGGCTTCCCCCAAAATGTAAACTGAAATAAAATATGAAGAGACAAAAATAAAGTGCTCATCCTGATGAGCTTATTGGCGTCCTACCTACCCTACTTTACTAACAGTTACTGCTTCAATCAAGTAATGAAAAAGTGCCAATGAAGCCAACCCAGCAGTTGATCCCTGGATTGGGCTTCCTCATCATGCTTGATGAAAATCAAGGCTGCAATAAGTACTGGCAACTGATGATAGCTCGGGTTCTTGCAGAAAAAACATGTTGGAACTATTATACTAAAAAGGAGCTCCATATAATTTGCAACCGGGTCAATAAATATACGATCTATTGGTTGAGTCTCCAGGTATTCATTCAACACTCTAACATGGATAAGTTTCCCATCCGTGTCCTCCATATTAGACCATGACTGCAACTATTCATTTTCAGCCTTATGCTTGCCAACAAAAGGTTCGTCAATCAGAAAATCGGAAGAGGACACAATATCTTTTGGTTTGGGAGATGTGATTTGCTCATAAGACTGAATCAGAGTATTCAAAGGCTCAATATATTTTGCAAGTCTTTCAGCAACTAGCTCGAGAACACACGTTTTAATTTTATGAGAATATTTTTTCGATTTACAACAATGAAACACAACTGCTAACGAAGCCTCATCAAATTGAAAATCTGCTAACGCATCCCTGAGATCTTTAACAACTTCACAATATATAGGATTTTCTGCATACCTTGTCATCTTGAAGTATCATCAAGGCTTTGAGATCTGGATTCTTCAGCAGTGAAGTCGCTTGTGAACTTTGAAGCTTGGGATATTGAACAATGGAGTCGTCAGGTGAAAGGTACAGACTTTCGGTGTTTGGCTTCTGTTCACCATCAGAAGTCAAAACTGAACTTGAAGTGCAGCTCTGGAGAAAGTCCCCAGTGGAGTCGCCATTTATGTTAGCACTTGGTAAATTTCCTAGAGGTTGAAAGAGAATAAATCTACAAAGGATAACCTTAACCAACCGCTTTCAAAGCTGGGATCTATCCCTTCCAGCTTCAGAGAGGGATCTCTCTATGTGATTTAGATTTGTTTTGATTTCAGGTATTAGGCTAGGTAAAGAAACTGTTGGTTTTGTTGTAAATGAGTTTTTGAAGTTGGTTGAAACGGTCTACACATCCATTGGGCTATGGGGTCTGTATTTAAACAAATAATCGATACAACCAGAAATGCTAAAGAAAACCTCCACAGGGCGAGATAATATACTCATTGGATCTTTATAAATCAAAACGATGGACGGAAGAAAAGATGAGGAAAATAACTTCAACTAACAAGCAATTAAGAATTTCTTAATTGAAGGTATTAGAAGATAAACATATAAATCTTTAGAATCGGAAACAAGGTATCAGAGATAAATCCTGCAACATAACGCTATTCATAAAGATTAGATTCAGAAAACAAAATGAATACAGAGAAAGAAAAACATTTAACTTAGAAGATCAACGTCATCAGTGAACATACGCAAGAATCCTGTAAATGCCTCTTCTTTATTAATGGCCGATCTCAAAAATAGTACAGCTTGATAGAAATAGTGTGTGCGAATCAACAACCCTCAATACTTTGAGAGTTGAAGTATTTATAATTCAAATTACAAACATTCCTGTCATAACTGATCAGGACATGCTCATTCTATTTTTAGTCTAACTACTTTAACTAATCAAAAACTGTTTGATGACTCATTACAACTGCATGCAGAAATTTCTGGGGTAGGCCATTGGCGAGGTGCTTTCGCAATCTCTTCTGACTGGACCGGTGACTGGATGGTGACAACTCATCTGTTAATCTAGTAGATCACATAGCTCTTCCCATCTGATATGACCTGGCACTATGACTTTAATCAATCTCCGATACACTTCATCCATGTTTGTATATTTAGTAAATGTAGGCTTGATGATGAATATGTGTTTGATCTCATGTTCGATACTAATATCCAACTGCAGGGCCTCCATGAATGCTTTACCTGTGATACTCCCTTGTACCCCTGCAAACTTGGAACTATCCTTAGACACTTCTGTCAACCTCTTCTTGTAGTCAGGGAGCGTCATTATTTTATCATTAATGACCTTCAGGCCAGGTAGGCCCTTCCTTTGGAGAGCATCTATCTTATTGAAAACTTTTGTACTCCTTGATCCATGACTTGAATCTTCTCCTCGAGCTGAAGCATGAGACCTCTTTTGGTCAGAACCCTTTTTACCTCAAGTATAGTTTCTGTCCTATCCTCAATCTTCAATTCTTCAAGTTCTTCCCTTGTCTTGGAATTCAGGAATCTTATGATTTCGTTTGCTTGTGTTGGCATGTCTCCCAGCTCCATTTTGATTTTCTCAACAGCCTGTTTGCTCCTCTCGAGCAGCTCATTTTGTTCAAACATGATTTGAACCATTGGCCAAATTTCATTTATGGACCTGGAAATATCTGTCCACACAATCTCTTTGACCTCAGCCAAAGTCTTCCCTGCTATTGTCTGCTTTTGGAGCTATTGTAACTCCTTCCTGATTTTCTCATTCACCTATCTCTCTTTGGATAGACTTGTCTGGAAAGAAGTCTTTATCTCTTGGAGATTATCCACTTCTTTCTTAAGCCTGCTGATTTCTGACTCTTGCAGGTTCATCCTCTCCATGGACTTGGCCAGGTCTGTTGTCCCTTCTGGTAGAGGCACTGATGTTGCAGATGGAATGGTTGTCACTATTGCTGTGCTCAAACCTGCAATTGGGATAGCACTCAATGGAATGCCTTCCATTGTCTTTGCCTTCTCTCTCTCTTTTAGCAGTCTTTCCATCTCAGCCTCCATCTCCTTTAGCTGAGCATTCTGTTCCATGAGTAACTTTAACATCTCATCCTTTTCCCCTTCCTTTTCGGCTATCTCCTTTGCCTATGGGTCCTCTGTTGGAGGGAGCTTCAACTGTTTTCTTAAGGATGTGATGTCAGCATTTTTCTTTTTAATCATCTCTTCGGAAACCTTGACGTTCGCAGGGTCGTAACCGATCTTGAGGACCAGCTCCTCCAACATCTTGATTTTGTTGTCCTTTGCAAAAGATGATATTTTCTCCAGCTTCAGTTGGCTCTGGGCATTGCTCAAAGCTACCCGAAATTTTGATGCAGATGTTGTAGCATGGGCCAAAGTGTGGAAAACCATCTCCCTAGTTTGCTTGTGCAGATCCATCTGATCTGTTGGGTGCACGTCTTTCGCTTGAAACTCAAATGTGGCCCTTTTATAATCTGATATAACCTTGGGATCCGACACTTGTTCTTGGAGGTAAGCCATATGCATCCTACCTTTTTCTGTGTCAAATGTTGAAAGAAGTCTATGCTGAGCTGTGGCGACTGCTTCTGAAACTGGGCATAAGTGTTAGTAGTAAGAGTCTGGTTTTTCTTCTTGATCAAATCATACTTTTCAAAAATGCCCAACTTGGGCCCAGTCTTACTCGATTGAGTATCTAAGGGAGAATCGGTGGATTTCAATGCTGTTGTTATTTCCTTGTGCTGACTCGAGCCGAAAGTTAGACTGGCTGGCTTGACCCCTATGGTGGTCACTGTGTTGGTTGTGACCTCTTGTTCCAATGTTGTGTCTATCGTTGAAACTGTTTTTGGCCTTTTGGCGTGTATCTTAAACTCCTCTGACGACACCTCAGTTACAGGAGGAGATGATTCTTGTCAGGGCCTCTTTTCCTTGGGATTCTGAGGTGTGGTAGTGGGTGGCACACTTGTTGAGGGAACTTGCTTTTCCACCTCAACAGGTGGTTCCACGTCCATCAAAGTGTTGGGATCCCATTCCGTCTGATTAGCGAATTTCTCGATCTTCGGCCTGGACTCATGGGCATAAGGGACATTTTTATTTTTTACTCTCATTTCATAAATGATCCCACAGGGATCATAGTGCCAGGTGAAGCTTGTAAAGAATTTCATCTCCTTTAACATCCGGTCTGCTTCCTCCCCTGCGCCTCTACTATTGCAGATGAACGAACCAATCTGCCCTTTGATCCACAATTGTTGCTTCTTCTTAAGGGAAACAAAATGAATATCATCAGAATTCATAATCTGCCTAATATATTCTAATGCAAAAATTCTTACCAGGACATATCTCAGCAGCTTGTAAGGTGCCAATTCGCACCCATAAACTCGAATCTCAGAGTGATTCTGATACAAAAACTAGTCTCCTGTCTTTGCATTGTACGAGAGGTGTAGAACTCTCTGGACCTCTTCATTTATTCGTGGCTCAGGCCTGCCACTAAACATACTTACCACAGGGTGGTAAAACTGGTCAATGAAGTCTTTGAAACCGTATTCAACAGAGTTATGTTTCAGAAGAGAAGTCCACGCTGTGACAGGCTGGGGCCTTGGCGATCATGGTGGGACTTTCTGCAGTGCAAGAACGATTTTGAATGTACAAACATAGATGTAATAATTCTGAGTTTGAAATAGATAGTGTGAATACTGTAAATACGGTAGATACAAAAGATACGGTAGACTCAGGAGAGTTAGGAGACGACAAAATAGATGCAGATGTTTTACAATTGAAAAGCAATGTGTTGCCTAGAGGGCTTGTCCCTTTAGAATATCTGTTTGACAATGACGATGTAGATAGGAAACCAAAAATAGAAGCTCATGGGCAAGAGGTAGAGGACTGCAATATAGGAACTGAAAAGAAGCCTAGGATGGTCAAGTTGTCCAAATATTTACCCCCAGAACAAAAGCTTAAGTACATTGAACTATTCAAAGAATATTCAGACGTTTTTGCCTGGGGCTATGAAGATCTGAAAGCCTATGACACCAGCATCATACAACACAGGATTCCCATAAAGGAAGACCAGAAACCGTTTAGACAGAAACTTAGGAGGATAAATCCCAAGTTGCTTCCCCTGATAGAAAAAGAGATTAAGAAAATGTACGATGCCAAGATCATAGTCCCATTACGCTTCTCTAAGTGGGTTTCTAATTTAGTCCCTACCCGTAAGAAAATCGGGGAAATCAGACTCTGCATAGATTTCCGAAATCTGAACAAAGCATCCTTGAAAGATAATTACCCCTTGCCCAAAATGGATCACCTCCAGCAAAGAGTGGTCGGGTCCAGTCGAATTTCTCTGCTAGATGGTTTCTCCAGCTACAACCAGGTCCTAGTTCAACCAGACGATCAGGAAAAAACCGCTTTCACCACACCATGGGGCACTTTCATGTATGTGAAGATGCCTTTTGGTTTGATGAATGCAGGAGCCACGTTCCAGAGGGCAATGGATATCGCCTTCGTAGAGGAGTCAGGTAAGTTTATTGTCATTTATCTAGATGATGTGACTGTGTTTTCCCAATCCGATGATGAACACCTGCGACATCTTAGACGAGTTTTCGAAAAGTGTAGGAGGTTCGAAATCTCTTTGAATCCCAAGAAATGTATTTTTGGGTTGGAAGAAGGAAAACTGTTGGGACACATCATCTCTAAAGAGGGAATCAAAATTGACCCCAGCAGAATAGAGGCCATACTAAAGTTAGAACACCCAAGGAACCTCAAAGAACTATAGTCTTTTATAGGGAAAATTAACTTTCTTCGAAGATTCATTCCTAATCTGGCCGAGCTCCTCCGAAACATTACAAACATGCTAAAAAAGGATTTGAAAATAAAATGGGATCCTGAGTCCAGGCAATCCTTCGAAAAGGTCAAACGAGCACTCACAAAAGCCCCAGTTTTGATTAGTCCCGATTTCACTAAAGATTTCTATCTTTTTTTGTTTCGCTTCTGAACATACTATAGCAGCTGTATTGTTGCAGAAGAACAGTGAAGGGTATGAACAACCCATAGCTTTCTTCAGCAAATCTTTAAGAGATGCTGCCCTGAACTATAATATTATGGAGAAGCAGGATTTTGCTTTGGTAAAGGCTATAAAGGACTTCAGGGTCTATATTCTCCATTCTCACATCATAGCTTATGTTCCCCACGCGGTAGTAAAATATATCCTGACACAATACAACCCTGATGGGAGAAGGGGAAAATGGATTGCAGTTATTCTAGAATATGACATAGAAATTAAGCCCACAAAACTGATCAAAGGCCAAGGCCTTGCTAAACTGATGGCTGAATCTAACTTTCAGGCTCTCGACATTAATTTTCTAAATGTGGCAGATGAGCAGGGCGAGATGGTGACTCCAAACGTTAGAGAGGTTTTTCTCAACTCTCCATGGTATGCAGACCTTATATTTGTTCTACAAAATTTACAAGCTCCCCCTGGTTTAACCAAAACTAAAGCTAGATTTTTAAAGTTGAAGGCATTGAAATTCTGTATTCTAGAAGGAAATTTGTATTGGAAAGACCCTGCAGGTATTCTTTTAAATTATTTACTGAAAGATGAAGCTGATAAAGTGTTGCAGGAGTTTCATGCAGGAGAATGTGGTGGCCATTTGAACTGGAAGGTTACAGCCAATAAAATACTCAGAGCTGGATTTTACTGGCCCACCCTGTTTGCAGATGTACATCAGAAAGTAACAGCATGTCACCAGTGCCAATTGTTTGAGGGTAAAAGGAAAATCCTTCCTTTACCTCTTAAACCAATTTCAGTTGAGGCCCCCTTCCAGCAATGGGGACTCGATTTCATTGGTGAAATACACCCTCCATCTTCAGGACAATATAGGTGGATTCTTACCGCCACTGATTATTTTACCAAATGGATCGAGGTTGTACCAAGCAGGCAAGAAACTAACTCTGTTATTATTAAATTTCTGGAAAATAATATTTTGTCTCGTTTTGGTTGTCCTAGAAAGATCATTACTGACAATGTAGCTACCTTTCGGTCGAAGAAACTCATTGATTTCTGCAATCGTTACCACATTGGCTTGGGGCATTCCACAGCCTACTACCCTCAGGGAAATGGGTTGGCAGAATCCTCAAACAATACTTTGGTAAATATCATCAAGAAAACATTGTAGGAGAATAAAAAATCATGGCATGATAAGCTAGTATTTGCCTTATGGGCAGATAGACTGACCACGAAAAGGTCAATTGGTATGTCACCATACCAGCTGGTCTATGGTACTGAGGTTGTGTTCCCAATGTCTTTGGGAGTCCCTGTCATGAAGTTACTTCAAGAAATGCAAGCTGAGCCAAATGACTCCCAGAGAAGAATCAATCAAATGATTCATCTGCAACAAACTAGAGAAGATGTTTTCAACAAAACACAAGTCATCCAAGAGAACATCAAGAAGATCTTTGAAAAAAGAACCAAGGAGGATGATTTTGAGCTGGGAGACCTAGTGTTGAGATGGGATGCCAGGAACGAGGACAAGGGAAAGCATGGGAAATTTGATCATCTATGGACAGGGCCCTACATGATCCAATCTTTCAAAGGAAACAACGCCTTTTTGCTAAACAACGTTGATGGGTCAGATCTGCCAGGAGCACCTGTGAATGGAAAAATGCTGAAACATTATGTCCCACCTCAGTAAGAAAATTGAAGAACTCACTCTCCATTGTACATATCGGTTTTTAATTTTCGGTCTTTACTTGCATTTTCTGAAGTGAGGGACATTGGTCAGTTGGTTGAAGCCCAAAGAGAAGGCCCTAAGCTGCTGATCACTGTTTTTTGAAGTTTTCCTGAGAATAAGACCAACGAACGCTACTAGACAGATATGTTCAGAATGACCAGGAAACTGGATTCTTGGCACTTAACAGGGAAAGTACCATCCCCATGTGGAGCCGCTGTTATCACCCCATAAATTATGGGAATCAACTTATGACTTGGATATTATGGATATTATCTATATCTAGTGTTCTTATTGGCAATTGATTTTCATTTTACAAAAAGAAAAAGAAAAAAGAAAAGAAAAGAAAAGAGGGCAAAAAGAATTGGAACAAAAAGCCCCATGCAATAATAGTAACTTGGTCATACCTCTCAAGCATGACCAAGTTCTTTTAAATTTTCAATGTTGATAGGTTAGTGAATACATATGATCAGACCATCTAATCCTGGTCAGATAGCCCCTAGGATAGAATTAGTGAATAAATCTGACCAGACTGTCTAATCCTGGTCAGATATCCCCTAGGAAGAATAATATCTTAACCCAACAGTTTAATCTGGGTTAATTGCCTTGTGAAAGTAGGTTAGAATGTAGATTAATTGCTTTGCGTGCCTTCCCCAAATAAAACCCACTTGAAGAAAATGCCACATCAAGCCTCCATTGCCTAATGATAGTTGAAGTGATGTCCCCTTGGTGGTGTCTAAGACAAAGTTTGGAAAACCCATAAGAAAGCACTAATCCTAAGTTTTTCCTACACATGACTTTTACGCTCCTGACATATGTTTCATTCACTTTCCCATGGTCCAGATCACGGCGCCTAGATCAACGGCTCACACAAAATTCTGGACCCCCCCTTGTGTTCTACCTTTAACGGAGGGGGGGGGTCCGTAATCGGCGATAATATCCACACAGAACTGGACGGTCCAGAAGAGAGCGCGTGAATCCACAGCCCACATTGGTTTCCGGACCCCCCCGCCCGTTCTACCTTTAATGGAGGGGGGGGGTCCGGAATCGGTTTTAACTTGGGCGCACATTTGGACGGCTCTGAATAGGGCACTTAAATCTACCGTCCATATTGGATTCTGGACCCCCCGGTCTATTTTTCCTTTAATGGAGGGGGGGGGGGTACGGAATGGGTGTAAAGGAGCGTGATGAGATCTGCGGCCAGAAAGCCAGCGCGTAGATCGATGGATCAAAATGAATTTCGGACCCCCCTTGGTGTCCTGCTTTTAATCAAAGGGGGGGGGGTCCGGAATAGATATTTCCAGCAGGTGGCACAAGTCTATTGGTTCTCAAGTCTCATCCCTCACATGGTGTCTGACAGCCCCCACTCATGGACGTCATCCTTCACTAAGTCCACTTGTCCCACTTGTTTCCGGGTTTGAGTCCCATCCCATAACTGTTGTCAGCCATGCTGTCAGACCTTTACCCTTCCACTCATGAACGGCCCCCTTTGGCGACTTTTACCTCCAATCACCAGCGTCCACGTCACCTTTCCGTATACTTTGGTCACCGTCATCTGCCAACTCATCCCAAGTGGCCCGTTGTCAATTAATAACTGGGCAATATACCCGTTGTCATGCTGATCGTTTTCCCGTGTCCAACTGACCCATTTTTGAATAAAACTATCGTTCTCCCTGTTCATTCGTTATTCGTCCATCGCGCCAGAAATCTCTTATTCCTAGATTTCCTTCGTATCACCTTCACCCGCAGTTTTTCAACCCCACTAACGTATTGTTTGTTGCAGGTACAGTTGCTAGAATGGTGTCAAAGACAAGACAAGCGGAAGAAGAAGAGAATCCTTTTCTTCCTCCTCCAGTTGACCTGGATAAAGTCCCCTTCATCGATAAAGATCGATTGATAGCAGACACTATTTGTGGTTTTGACTTCTCTGATCTACAGTCATGGCTCCGGGAAGTCTTCCTGGACCAAAACAACGAAATTGGACTCTGGGAGTCCAATTTTCCCCTATATCTCTTTCCCCAAATTCATCTTTTCCCCAAGTTTTCCATCAAATGCCAAGCCCATTACGTCCCCAACCAGAAAGCCATCGTTTCTTCATCCGGAGACGTCATTTTCTTCATCACCCCGGAAGATATTGACCAGACGATGCAAATCACCCGTGCTAAATCTGTGTCCCCATTCAGCTTAGAAATCCTCACTGAGCTTTATCAAAAGATAACTTTCCCCCAGAGAGCTCAGATATTCGAGATTTTTCTCCCCACTTCCGCTCCACTCCCGACCACCAATCCCCCGTACCCTTCTTCAATGTTTTCCACCAAAGAAAATCAAATTATTTCTTCCCTATGTGCCTTGCTTGGTTACTATTCTGATCAATGGGTAGACGAGCCCATCCTGGGTTTTCTGTCCATTTTCTCAAATGACGAACAGTCGACCACGCAATTCGACTACAACACCTTCTTGGCCCATAATATCCATGAGAAATTTGTAAATTTCACCACAGAGGGCATGTTCAGGTATTCATCCATTCTGGATTACATGTTCGTCTATTTTCAAGCCGACAGGTTCAATTTCTCCATGCAGAAGATGGACGCCGACGGGAGGCCCCAACCTGTCATAGCGTGGAATTCTCTTCTGAAACATAACTCTGTTGAATATGGTTTCAAAGACTTCATTGACCAGTTTTACCACCCTGTGGTAAGTATGTTGAGTGGAAGGCCTGAGCCACGAATAAATGAAGAGGTCCATAGAGTTCTACACTTCTTGGACAATGCAAAGACAAGAGACTGGTTTTTGTATCAGAATCACTCTGAGATTCGAGTTTACGGGTGCGAATTGTCACCTTACAAGCTGTCGAGATATGTCCCAGTAAGAATTTTTGCATTAGAATATATTAGGAAGATTATGAATTCTGATGATATTCATTTTGTTTCTCTTAAGAAGAAACAACAATTGCGGATCAAAGGGCAGATTGGTTCATTCATCTGCAATAGTAGAGGTGCAGGGGAGGAAGCAGACCGAATGTTAAAGGAGATGAAATTCTTTACAAGCTTCACCTGGCACTATGATCCCTGCGGGATCATTTCTGAAATGAGAGTAAAAAATAAAAATGTCCCTTATGCCCATGAGTCCAGGCCGGAGATCGAGAAATTCGCTAATCAGACAGAATGGGAGCCCAACACTTTGATGGACGTGGAACCACCTATTGAGGTGGAAAAGTAGGTTCCCTCAACAAGTGCACCACCCACTAACACACCTCAGAATCCCAAGGAAAAGAGGCCCCGAAAGGAATCATCTCCTCCTGTAACTGAGGTGTCGTCATAGGAGTTTAAGATGCATGCCAAAAGGCCAAAAATAGTTTCAACGACAGGCACGACAGTAGAACAAGAGGTCACAACCACCACAGTGACCACCACAGAGGTCAAGCTAGCTAGTCTAACTTTCGGCTCGAGTCAGCACAAGGAAATAACAACAACATTGAAATCCACCGATTCTCCCTTAGATACTCAGTCGAGTAAGACTGGGCCCAAGTTGGGAATTTTTGAAAAATATGATTTGATCAAGAAGAAAGGCCAGACTCTTACTACCAGCACTTATGCCCAGTTTCAGAAGCAGTCCTCCACAGCTCAACATAGACTTGTTTCATCATTTGACACAGAAAAAGGTAGGATGCATATGGCTTACCTCCAAGAACAAGTGTCGGATCCCAAGGTTATATCAGATTATAAAACGACCACATTTGAGTTTCAAGAGAAAGACGTGCACCCAGCAGATCAGATGGATCTGCACAAGCAAACTGGGGAGATGGTTTTCCACACTTTGGCCCACGCTACAGCATCTGCATCAAAATTTCGGGTAGCTTTGAGCAATGCCCAGACCCAACTGAAGCTGGAGAAAATATCATCTTTCGCAAAGGACAACAAAATCAAGACGTTGGAGGAGCTGGTCCTCAAGATCGGTTACAACCCTGCAAACGTCAAGGTTGTCGAAGAGATGATTAAAAATAAAAACGTTGACATCACATCCTTAAGAAAACAGCTGAAGCTCCCTCCAACAGAGGACCCACAGGCAAAGGAGATAGCCGAAAAGGAAGGGGAAAAGGATGAGATGTTAAATTTACTCATGGAACAAAATGCTCAGCTAAAGGAGATGGAGGTTGAGATGGAAAGACTGCTAAAAGAGAGAGAGCAGGAAAATACAATGGAAGGCATTCCATTGAGTGCTATCCCAATTGTAGGTTTGAGCACAACAACAGTGACAACCATTCCATCTGCAACATCAGTGTCGCTACCAGAAGGGACAACAGACCTGGCCAAGTCCATGGAGAGGATGAACCTGCAAGAGTCAGAAATCAGCAGGCTTAAGAAAGAAGTGGAGAATCTCCAAGAGCTAAAGACTTCTTTCCAGACAAGTCTATCCAAAGAGAGACAGGTGAATGAGAAAATTAGGAAGGAGTTACAGCAGCTCCAAAAGCAGACAATGGCAGGGAATACTTTGGCTAAGGTCAAAGAGATTGTGTGGACAGATATTTCCAGGTCCATAAATGAAATCTGGCCAATGGTTCAAATCTTGTTTGAACAAAATGAGTTGCTCGAGAGGAGAAAACAGGCTATTGAGAAAATCAGAACGGAGATGGGAGACATGCCAGCACAAGCAAATGAAATCATAAGATTCTTGAATTCCAAGACCAGGGAAGAACTTGAAGAATTGAATATTGAGGATAGGACAGAAACTATACTTGAGGTAAAAAGGGTTCTGACCAAAAGAGGTCTCATGCTTCAGCTCGAGGAGAAGATTCAAGTCATGGATCAAGGAGTACAAAGGTTTTTCAATAAGATAGATGCTCTCCAAAGGAAGGGCCTACTTGGCCTGAAGGTCATTAATGATAAATTAATGACGCTCCCTGACTACAAGAAGAGGTTGACAAAAGTGTCTAAGGACAGTTCCAAGTTTGCAGGGGTACAAGGGAGTATCACAGGTAAAGCATTCATGGAGGCCCTGCAGTTGGATATTAGTATCCAACATGAGATCAAACACATATTCATCATCAAGCCTACATTTGCTAAATATACAGACATGGATGAAGTGTATCGGAGATTGCTTAAAGTCATAGTGCCAGGTCATATCAGATGGGAAGAGCTGTGTGATCTACTAGATTAACAGATGAGTTGTCACCATCCAGTCACCGGTCCAGTCAGAAGAGATTGCGAAAGCACCTCACCAACGGCCTACCCCAGAAATATCCGCATCCAGTTGTAATGAGTCATCAAACAGTTTTTGATTAGTTAAAGTAGTTAGACTAAAAATAGAATGAGCACGTCCTGATCAGTTATGACAGGAACGTTTGTAATTTGAATTATAAATACTTCAACTCTCAAAGTA
>ML819568.1:92063-145023 GCA_009831015.1 Picea engelmannii
AGAACATGACTAGTTCTTGTTAAACATGCTTTTCTACCAAAGATATTATCAAGATTTCATTGGTGCGATATTCTTGTGTTGTCCTACCTCTTGCAACTTGTAGCTTATTCATTCAAGGCCTAAATTTATTTTCATAAAGGACTTTAAATGACTCGGACCATGAAACTTTGAGAAATATACCATAACCTTAATGGTAAGATTGGTTTCTTTATGTATGGGAAAGAGCATATGTAACATAGAACTTTAATTTATTAATTTTCAATTGCATGAGTAGATAAATATTAAGCTCTTTTTCATATCTGAGCTTACATTTATAAGCGACTTACATGTTTGGAGAAGAGCATTAAAAAAAAGTTGATGATCCTGAGTACTTAAATGATGTCATTGAAGAAGCAGAAGAGAACAACTGAGAACCATAATGTGACATTGGAAATGAAGAGGAATCAAAATTAGGTATAGAAGTGTAATCTATCTCCTATTTTTTGGATCTTTTTCTCATTCAATAATATGAACTCCAAACTTGAAAAGAATCTCCTCATGCAATATTTCCTCTAGAGCGTTTTGTTGGTATTGAACATTATAGTTTCGGATAACCTGTCCAATATTAATAACTGACCAATGACCATTACTTAGGTGTTATCTAATACTTATCATTATTTATAAAATATTTTTGAATGATGAAAAATACGAAGACATCATTAAGTAATCTAGGGTCCATCTAGATTCAAAATGTGTAGCAAAAACTCAGTGAGAGTGCAAAAAACTTTGCGCAAGCAATGTGAATTGGGGGGGGAAAGCTTGAAAAGTATTTACCACCTAAGAATTGTTGATCGAAATTTTGGTTAACACTACCTTACAAAGGGTTGTTCTTGGTATCTTTTCAAATTTGACTCATGCTTGCGTTGAAGTATACATGGATGATTTTACTGTGTATGGAGGTACTTTTGAAGAAGCCATGAATACTTGGAGAAAGTGGTCACGATATGTCAAGAAACCAATCCTTCACTTAGAAATTAAAAATTTCATACAATATTAACTGAGGGAAGTTTTCTTGGTCATCATATATGTCCTATAGGTATTTAGGTGTGCCCTTGATAAATTGAGGTAATCTAAAAAATTCCAATTCCCACAACTTAGAAATATGTGTGTAGTTTCTTAGGCATTTCAGGATACTATTATCATTGCATTGAATTTTTTAGTAATATTGTATCACCTTTGATTAATTTTTTTTTTTAAAGATAGTGAATTTTCATGGACTAATCAATGCCAACTTGCTTTTGAATTGTCGAAAGAGAAACTATCTGTAGCACTAGTATTAAGGGGACTAATTGGTATTTTCCCTTTCCACATCTCTATAGATGCTTCTGATACATCCATTAGAGCTATACTTGGACAAAAATAAGAACACCGACCTTATGTTATCTACTTCATCAGTAAGGATATTACTCTAGAAGAGGAAAACTATATGGTGATTGAAAAATAATTTCTTGTTGTTTTCCATGCCATTAATACATTTCATCATTATATAGTTGGATATCATGTCTTTGTACATATTGATCATTTTTCTATTCATTTTCTTATGGATAAAGAAATTAATAATGGTATAGTTACTATATGGTTATTATTACTACAAGATCTTGACATTACCATCCTTGATAAACATGGGAGAACAACATGGGGAAGTAAATGTTGTTGAATTTATATCCAAGCTTAGAAATGAGGGTGATGTCATTCACGTTGAGCATATTTTTCCTAAAGACTATTTATTCGAATTATCTATTAACACACCATGGTTTATACATATTTTTAAATATTTGGCCATAGTAAATATCCTACAACATCTCTCATCAAAGGAATGACAAAGAGTTGTTAGATAGAGTGTCATGTACTCATTTCCAAGGACAATTGTTTCAAATAGGCTCATATAATGTGATATGATGTTGTGTTCCTGAAGATGAAGTCTATGAAATCCTTAAAACATGTCATGATGATCCTTGTAGGGATCAATTTGCTGACAAAGTGACTACCAAAAAAATATTTCATTTGGGATACTATTTGCCTACCATCTTTCAGGATTCCAAGAACTATGCTAGAAGATGAAACATTTTCCAAGGATGGGAATACCAGTGTTGGTATCTTTTTGTCACTTGGGTAAGAAAAATGGATCCCTTTAGCTTCCTTGTTAGACCAAAAAGACAAAACAGGAAGTGGTTAGTTGATTAGTGAATCAATGATACATTAAATAACAAAACAAATAACCAAGAAATGGAAGTAAGGTAAGCATGTAAAAACTAAAATGGATGCATGAAATTGACACAAGAAATAGCTACCCAAATGGAAAGTGATCCTTGAATTGAGAACACCAAAGTAGGAAAGTGGGACTTATGAATCCCCTATTCCTCCTTGGGAGGGCCCTTGAGTCCCCCAAAAGTAGAGATTTACTCTCATATCTATGACTAGCAATGGTGAAGAACTTCTTGGTCAAGTTTCTCAAGAAGCGAGAAGCTTACCAAATGCTATGTTTTCTCAAATAGCTCTCAAGAGAATAAATGGCTTCTCTAAGAGAAAATGAGAAGCATAACAATATAATTAATTCCTTCCTTTTCAACATACCATGGCCATGTATTTATAGGACCCTAGCAAGATATTCCATAACATGTTCCAAGTGTGAATGGGAGACCTTTGGGGGTACTTCCCATCCTTTAAGTAACCCCAAGGTGAGATTTTGGGACGATATTGAGGTCTTGTATTGGTACACCTCAACCTAGAAGTGGTTGAGGCCTGACCAATTTCATAAATGCACCATTTTCACATCAATGCGGGTTTCTTTAGTGACATTCATACAAGACACGTAGAGTGCATACCCAGTGCTTTGTTGATTTGTGTGGATGTGCACACGCTGAATTTGGTGGAAGTGTGTAGAAATTCATGGGTATTTTTATATAGTTTTGGCATCTTGCTGAAATAGGTTCTATAAATGATAGAAGTATGCTAATTGTTTTGTTTGTGCTGATATTTTCTTCAACCATTATTTGTATCACTGTGAGCAGTTTTTCGGTGATAACAACCAGTTCAATCACATGATAGGCCATTGTAGCCTCAAATTTTGGTAGATCCATTTGAAAAATAGGATCTATATTTTGTTGGGTCAATTAGACCACCATCTGAAAAGAAGGTGTATATATTGGTATGAAATGACTATGTGATCATGTGGTTTGAAGCCAAGTCTCTTCTAGAATAACCTGAGAAAGTTGTTGCTGATTGTTTGTATCAATGTATATTTTTTATATTTGGATTTCCATGAGAAATTTTCATGGATTATGGGAATTAGTTCATATTTGGGATCATTCAATCCATAACTAAACAATATCAGATTTGACATATTACTTTTACACCATATCACCCACAAGCCAATGGATAGGTTGAAGTTACTAACATACTTATGGAGACCATCTTGACCAAGAATGTATAGATCCACCATTGGTATTAGGATAATATGATTCTAGAATCTCTCTACGCTTACCACACTACATTGAGAAAGAAACTGACTTCACACCTTATGAGTTGGTATATGGAAATCATTTGGTATTTTTAGTCGAGTTTGAGATAAAAACAATAAGAGCTATTGTGAAAGTGGGCATGACTCTTTCTAAAGCCCGAAAACATTGCCTAGAACAAATTTATGAACTTGATGAGATTCGTTAGGACACTTTGCAACATACCTTTGTTATACAACAACAGAGGACAAACTGGTGTGAAAAATTCATTAAGGACAAGAAATTTTAGGTAAGGGGACTAGGATTTATTATTTGATTCTAGATTCAAGACCTTTAAATGGAAGTTTTGTATGAGATGGCTCAAAACGTTTGAAGTGGACATGGTTTTTGAAAATGTCTTTGTCAAGTTTCATACCATTTATGAAAATAGAAATCCACTAATGGCTAATGACCATTGATTGAGGTTGTACCACAAAACCATTTTCCAAGAAAGTTTATTATATATTTGATGAACCTACATATTCTTGATTTATTTATTGTTTAAAATAATAATAATAAATTCTAGTAGTGAAAACTTGTTTTCAAGCACTACTAGACCTTGTGATACCAAACAAATAATTTTTTGTTGTTGTCATCACTCGGTTAATAGAAAAACATGATTGTGAAAATTTCCAAATAAGAACAATCAAATAATATTTTCTTGAAAACCAACTTGATAGTAGACTAAGTTTTAGAAGAAAAATGAAAAATATGAACATTTACATGGTGTTCAAATATTTTAGTCAATTCTATTTTTTCTACAGAAATTAGATCTATCTTTCTATGAAACCAATTTATGCCTTGCTGTAGAACCAAGCTTTGTTTTAGATCTAGCTTTGTTCCTTCCATGGAATTTATACCCAACTAGAAAACTAGTTCTTTCTTGTTGTAGATCCTTTCTATAGAAATTTTCCATGGAAAATAATTTTCTACTTATCAAATGAAAGTCCTAGGATTATTTTTATCAAGCAATTACTATTGCATATCCTTTCTACAAAACCCTACTATATATCCTTTTTGATGATCATTGCTACAAGACCTTTCCACGAAACCTTTTTTTTCCAATCCTCATTGGAATTCTTTGGTATGGATCTTAGTTATAGATGTTGTGATTTCTATTCCCAATACCACTCTTTCAAAAATTTAGGCTATTTCACTTTCAATTCCAATATCCATGCGTGGAAAGTATAGAAGGTACACATCCTTTCTTATGATTTTTCAGGTTCATGGTTATTGTTTGGGTTATTAACAATATTCTCTTCACATTGACCACCTTTTTCGGTCAAACTCCTTTTCCAACATGTATCAAATGCCTTTTAAAAGTGTCATATTGATTTTTCTTAATGATGTTATACTTATTATCCTTATGAATATACCACACATCATTCATTTCACCTCATATATATCCAATCATCACTACCATTATGGAGCCACATCATGCACATTCATGTGATGTACTTAAGTCTCATCATCCTCTCCACCTTTCAACGCATTTTCAGTTTGCTTCTAGTTCCTTCATGTAGAACGATGTTGTTCCTAACCTCTTTCTTTCCAAATCCACCACCTTCATCCTTCCTCTTCATTTATCTGGAACCTCATGGCTCTTCACTAGAATGGGAGGATTTGTTGTGTGATATGAGCTAGTAAGCACTAAACTTTTCTGATCCAACTCAAATGTAATGATGTTTTTCAAGTATCAATTTCATTGGCCTATTTTGAATGGATCCAAGGATTCAATGCCACTCTAGCATTGGAATTTTCTTAGTCTTTTTTTATGTTAATAAAAAAGGGATTCACCTGCACGCCAAGAGGAAACCATCATGTAGGTAACATTGTTACCACAAATAGGAGAACCCTAGTTTGCCAGGATAACCATGAATATGTTGGCTCGTATCAAATTTATAGAGGATAATAAGACCTTGGATTACACAAGTAAATGTTTCCACCAAACTTCACTTCGTCCACTATAGGATGAAGTAGATTTTTTTTTTCAAAAGTAAATTACCTATGAAGGGAGATTTATATTTCTATTCCTTTATCACTTCAAGCTAATATACCACTTGATACATCAACATCTCTTGAACATCCTTTTATTTATACTCTATACAGTCCATAATATGGCCCACATAGTCTATAAAAAAAATCTTATGAAGAGCTTGTCCCACCATGGGCTCATTAAACTTCTCATTGTTGATGCCCTAAGTACATGAAGGGGACAAACTTGGGGTGCATTTATTTCCAAACGACCTCCTCTAGTGGAAGAATAAGAACAAGAAGTAGATGCAATTCTAGAGAGGTAGGATAAGATGAGCCAAAACTTGACATCCCAGATGATGAAAATTTAGAATATGAATCGGAGCCTAGTAGCCCAATTGCTGAAAATGTAGAAACTGCAGTAGGGCCTAGTCGCCTAGTTCATGAATAGTTTGAAGACTTCTTGACCATTATTCCACCTATATGCAAAGAGAAAGGTACAGAAGTAAAATTTACAGATACTAAAAACTACAGGACTAGAGTTTCATGTTATCAGGAAGATTCTATTATAGTTATATCATAGGGAGATGTTATCCTTAGTGATGGCATAGATACATAATCTCCAGAAAAACTTATAAAATAGTTGTATAACCTTCAACTACAAAGTCTTTATCTGAAATGGATCTGAATCGATGAATGAGTGTAATACTTAGTAACTACAATGCATATCTATAGTTCATTAAGGTTAGCAAACATTGTAAATCAATGCAAATATAAGAGTTAAATAAGACAAATGTGAGAGGGAAAAAAAAAGAATTAAAGGAAAAACAAGAATAGGATATGAGAGAAATGCTAAGGAATGGGAAATGAAGGGTTATGGATATTGGATTTACCTTCACCCCCAACTCTCCATATTTCTTTCTTCACTCTAATTCTCAAGAGGTGTTTTGGATAAGACAAGGAAGAGGCATATAAATCCATGAGAGCATTGCACTAGATATTGTTGGAATGAAAAGATTGAGCTCCATTCAAAGATGGTTTCCCATGGTCAATTTTATGTAGTTGTGTGTGAATCTATATATGTTAGGGAGCCATTAATTTTTTGAAATCTCTCTCTTAGCTTTGTTAATGGGTTATGATGATGAATTTCAAATTGTAAAACTATAATTTATAATATTATTTACTTAGAAATTGATTTTAATCTCAATTTATATGAATTATTTCTTAGAATACATCCATGGAACTTGATGAATTAAATACAACATATATTGAAGGACCTTCGTCCAATTCCATTTGAATTCTCACATCAATGGATACCATTCAAGATTTGTTGCAATAGATTAGATAGTTTCTAAATTGGTTGGTTTGGATGTTGGATGCTTTTCTCTCTCCTACGAGTTGTAACTCTTCCTCTACGAGCTAATTCATGTTACCTAGGTCGATTCCACCTTGCTTAAGGCTGACATCATAGTGGTGAGGATGAATTCAACAATGTATATGTTGCACACAACCCAATAAAATATGTCACTCTCTCATTAGATAATTACACTAGTTGCTAAGCCATTTTCTCACTCATTGAGTCAAAATTATCTCTGTTTTCTATCTTTATCAATAATTTAGTCGATCCCTCCATGACCGGGTCAATTCCCATCTACTTGGGCACTTTATCACCTTGATGGTAAATTTAATTACGTAGTTGGGAGATTACGTTACTCTCCTTTGTGCCAAATAAATCTCAACATTGGATAAGCCCACAATTGATACAATATTGGCTAATTGAAGTTGTTTTCCTTGAATTTTCCTTTTATAAATGAAATGATAATTTTATCACACAATGGAGTGTTAAGATAAAATGAGAATACATCCATCTATTGTTGACATTTTTAGTCCAATACATTATTCTAGGATGGTTTCAAAAACTAGCTGAACACCAATCGGTATGACAATCCCAACATATTTAAAAATGTTGCAAGGAAACCTACTTTGTTTGACCACTCAAACATCTTGAATGTTTTTTGTAAAGTCCGGAATCTATTTTGAATGATATGGACATTGAAGGAAATGTCTCTATTCTTTATATGCATTAGAACTAGCAAAGAGAGTCTTGGGAAAATGAATTTTCACTATAGAGTTTCATACTACTAGAAACACAAATACAAACACTATAACATTCAAGAAACAAGGAAGTGTTTCTCCAATCATATCCTTGTCCAAAGTTGGGTTAATAACGTAGTGTTCATGAAAAATCTTAAGTCTTAGGATTTTTTTCTATTGTGCACAGGGAGATAAGAGCTCCAATTCTATTAACGACACCCATATGAAGTATATGTAAATGTTGGCCGAGTCTTAACAATAGCTACTACCCATTATCTTGTACCTTGAATGCTTCACTCATCCCACTATTTTACTAACAAATGAGTGGCCATTACTTCAATCTTATTATTTTTTTGAAATTCTATCCAAGTCACTCTTTACACGTGTCTCTTTCTTTGTAGCATTCAGGTTTTGAGGTTGGAAATAGATACCTCTGGAGACTAGAAATAATTTATGTTGGATTAGTTTTCTTGATGATCATAAAAGTGACAGAACTCTATTTTATACTATAACCTATAAGTCTCTATTGAGTGGTCGAAGGGAGATATCTATAAGTAAAACTAAACACCCAAGCCATAGAGCCATCTAATCAGTTCAAAACATAGAACTTAGTTGCACTCAGATCCATTAAGCACATAATCTAGAACTTATCCCTAATTGGCATATTGGATAGAACGATACATTTTGTTATCACATTGTCCATTGGTTGTTCTGTGTAGGATACAACCAAGAGAAGGCTTAGAAGCTAAGAGAAAAGAGGTTCTCGTTGTTGGTGCGTAGTGGGAAGGCCCAGGTTTCAACATAAATTCACTAACAAAACCCTCAAATATCAGCCCTTTCGTCATTACCTGCAAGCATGTGAAGTCTCATCCAAGGTATCTATGGGAACTGCATGAACCAAGTTTCCGCAGTGATGAAGGGATGAGAGGAAATCCTCACAACCATTATACTTAGCATTAGTTCATTATACCTTATATCATGTGTGGAGAACCATAACAACATGTAACATATTTAGAATAACATACATATATTATATGCACACAATATAAAGAACAACAAGCACATCATGACACAGAGAAACCATATTTAACGGTTTACCCAATATGGGATGAATCCACAATGACTGGCTTCTTATTATATTATTCATAATCATCCATTACAAAATATGTGCACTTCACTCATACATTATTTCCTTGTCATTCTTCTATCTCTCCATATATCCTCACATACATTGCATACTCGTCTTCATTCAATACTTCTTACTCTTCGACTTCATTACATTTCATTACATCACATTACATTACATTACATTACATTACATTACATTACATTACATTACATTCTATCTACCCCAAAACCCTTACATATTTATACAATTACAATAGAGTTTATCCCTTTGTCAATGGACCCAAAATGCCTAATGACTTCCAACAATCTTCCTCATTTTTCATGTGTTGGTCTTGAAAGTGCACCAACTATCTTTCCTTCCTTTACATGCACTATGCAGTTCCCAAAATCCTGTCCCAATAGGCCCCCAACACTCACCTCTAGCTCATCCCAAGCAACTCGGGCCTTCTTCTATGCTCCTTTCCATGTCACAATGAACTTCTCAAAAGTTTCCTTTGCGGTTGCAACCTTCTCCTTTTCTTGTTTTTATTGCATCAAAATCCCTTTTGCTATATGTGCAGTAATGGGGGTATTTAGTTTCTCTGCACTTTCTTGTACTGCTTGTTTCACTATGCCTTGTATGAATGCAATTTATTCTATCATTTGGAAGGATTCCTCCTATAGAGGCTTAATATTTTTCACAAGAGTCTACTATTCAACCTGATTTGGTTTATATCTAGGTACAACTACCTATTCTCAACTATTGTAGTCATTTTCTCTATTGGTGTCAGAGTGCTCATTCTATCTTTTATCTTTTGCACCTTCTCCTGCGTATTTTTTCACCTTTGTTCTAATGCTTGTTTATCTACATTATCTAGAAATTGAGTCCACACTTGTGTACTCTCTTCGTATAGCTTCATTCATTCCTCATCCAATCTCATAATTCTCTTTAGGGTCATCATAGTTGTCTTCTACCATTTCTCTATTTCCTCTGGTGGGGTACCTAGCATTGTGTAAGATTCCAAATCTACTATCTTTGCGCAAAATCCCTAAATGGCTTCACTTATCTTTATCACTTGATCTTCCAAAGGAGTATCCACTTCCATTGGTACCTCTAGGAAATTACTCTATACCTCATGCATTTCCTATTGCAACCTTTTTTTTTTCTACACAACCATGTCCCATTCCAACATGAGTTTACTATACTCTACATGTAGTGCATCATTGTCTGCATTTACTTTGGCCAACTCCATAAACATCGACTCTTTGCGCAACTGGATCTCCTATGTAACAATTGTATACAATATGTGTAAAAACTTCGTTGGTAACTGTGACAACACTAAGTCAATATGACTTAATGCTTGTGCGCGCTCCTCCATTTCTGTCATGGGGAACTCTATGGCCCCTACAGATATATTCATAGTCCAATTATCTACTCATGCTAATGGTGGTTGTGATTTTGTTGGTCGTGAATATTTTTTATTTGTTTTTCTCCCTGTCTATTCTTCATATATTTTTCAGATTGGCACTATCCTGATTGATTCCAAAATCTGGCACAATGTAGCTATCTACTCTTGCACATTCATGTACATTTCTTCCTATTTATGTGAAGCTTGAATAAATGTTTCTTTAGTTACTTCTTTGACCTAATCCCCAATATTCTCCAAGTCATCCTTAGTTAAGTCCAGGATTTCTACTTCCTTTAAGGATTTCCTCTTCTTATGTTTATGCATTGATCACTCCTTAGGGTTCTCTTTTATCTTCTCTCCAGTGTGCAGTGTTGTTTCCTGAGTATCTCTTGAACCATTCTATTGTTCTTTATGTTCCTATTCTTCTTCTTAATCCTTATTTGGATGTTTCATATCCTTTTGTGATGTTTCTATCATTGGGGTTTTCCACTCTTCTTCCCAGTCATTGATAATCTGGCTGACATCATGTTCTGTTATTGTTGGATTACTGAGAGGGTGGGGTGAATCAATAATAGAGAAATCTAATCCTTTTTAACCATATAATGCAATTGTTATATCAATGTAGAATTATCATCCAATATTTACAGAGTAAATAAACAATGAACAAATGAACAATCATACACATACATAATACATCAATTCTTTTACGTGGAAACCCAAAGCGAGAGAAAACCACATAATTATTTTTCTTATATGTCTTGAAGAATTAGATTAATTGGAAGCACCAACTTTCTTTGTTTTCCAGCTGCAAATGGAAGGAGGCTCCAACCTCCTATATTCTCAGGCTACAACCTGATGGAAGCTCCAACTCCCCAATTCTCTACCTACAACCAAAAAGAGGCTACAACCCCCTATGTTCTCTGACTACAACCGTAAGGTGGATACAACCACCTTTCCTTTCCCCGCCCAAACTCTCTAACGTATAAGTAGAATGATGGAACCACTTTCACACTATCACTGTGAGATATACTTCTGTAAACATGTACTAATAAACCTACACCAAACAACTTGTACTAATAACCTGAACCATGCATCAACCATGCATCAACTTGTAATGAACCTGTACCATAAGCAACTGCATTAACCATGCACCAACCTGTACCTCAACCTCAACCAAAATACCTCATCAATTTCATCATCCAAATCTGATTTGTAACTCTGTAATAGACCTGGTGTATATGATCACATACCTGCAAACCTTCCTTAAATTTAACAACACGAGACTAGCTTTTTCATCAAACTTTACTTTAGTCTCACATGACTAGTTTTAGATTAGTCAACAACCCTAACTTGAAATAATCATAAATATGTACCTGTAATGAATAAATATCTGAAAATAGTACACAATTTTCTTCATTATATTTTATGCAACTCCTCTAGGTGTTACTACTTGGAACCTCTCAGAAAAGGATTTATAGAAAAAATGACATACCTTGTTGAATTATGGCTTATTCTAGAGAGTGAACTTGTAGAGCATGCCTTGAACATAATATTTTTTGTATGTATTTGAAAATTGTACAAAGAATACTACAGACTGTACTCTAACCAATACATTTGGTCTTACTGAATTTGGATCTGTTATGAATAAGTTATGACACTTTTACCCAAAATACTTTTTTTAAACTAGTTTTAGGACTAGCCACAAACCCTATTTTCCACGGATTGTAAATCCAAAATAAAATGACCCACAAGATTAAATTTGTACCACAACTACTCGGATGTGTTTCCTTTATGGCCTCTCAATTTCACACTCTGAATCATTCCATAAAAAATTTATTGCGAAAAATGGTGAGATGACCTATAAATAACATACCTTAGAAATCATCATCAAAATAATTTATCCTCCCTTGAATTTCAACCTTCTTTACTTCACCTTCCCTCTTAAATTTGGCTTAGATATCCTTTGGTTACATCAGTCACTTGTATATATTCAATAAGTTCAACTTTGATTGAAATGAGAAAGCCTTGCCTCTTATTTATACTCTCCAAGTAGCTTCCTTAGAAGCATCTTCTAGGCCACTTTGTCCACATATCCACTTTGTACACATAGTCACCTATGTCCAAATTTTCCCAATTTTCCAATTGTCCATGTATCCAATAGCCACTTGACCACTTAACCCATTTTCCTTATTTTAGGGTTAACCTACTTATAACCACTTTCCATAATTAGAAAGTTCTCTATTTACTTTATTATTTAAATAATCATCCTTGACTTTATCACTTCACTTTATTATTTAAATAATCCTGTTTGATTTTGTCACTTCAATTTATTATTTAAATAATCCTCTTTGACTTTGTCACTTCACTTTATTATTTAAATAGTCTTCTTTGACTTTGTCACTTCACTTTATTATTTAAATAATTTCTTCTTTGCAAGCACTTTGAATTATTTAACCTTTTGGGGTTTCAAGCCAATCATATGAGGGTCCTTCAACTTCGTAAGGCCATAACTCTCAAACCATGAGGAGTTATGTGACGATCCACATACCACCGGAAATGGCATGAAATGTACTATCCATATAGAATAGTCTTACCTGCAAATATATCAAAATAATACCATTATACATCCAACAAATGTGGGTCCATTGCCCAAACCTTTGTGCTATCAGAATTTGATACCAGACTTTCTTCAAGGGTTTACATCAATGAAAACCAACCCAATTAATCAACAATATCCTCCTTTGGCATTGATGGAAAAAATCTGATGCAATACTGAAATCATATCACTCATTCTCCCCCTGGAACCACGTCTGCATCTTTGTGACCAATGCTCCCCCTGGAACCATGCCTCTGTCCTCTTCATATGATAAACCATGACTTTGTCCTCTGCATCTGATAAATATCTCCCCTTTTGTCATCAATGGAAAATGTATCTTTCCATTCGGGGCAACTCCCCCTAACTGACTCATCTGATATCACAACCTGAATTGTCCTCTTTATGGTGCTTCCTCGTGTACATATAAGACATATAAGATAAGAATTCAAAAACATTCATTTTGGAGTAGAAATAACTCCGAGTCTCTGGAGAATATACTCAAAGGATTCCCGAGGAATCAGTTTTGTAAAGATGTCTACCACTTGTTCTTTTATGCCCACATATTCAACTCTGATGTTCTTTTCTGCAACCTATTCCTGTAGAAAGTGATACTTGATTGGAATGTGCTTCGTCTTGCAGTGCATCACCAGGTTCTTTGAGATACTGATGGCACTTGTATTATTACAATCGATTGGAATGGGCTCATAATACTCAACCTGTATATTTGTCAGAGTTTGTTTCATCCATAGAACCTATGTACAACATGTTGTTTTTGCAATATACTCTGCTTTGGTTGTAGATAAAGATATTGATGATTGTTTATTGATTATCCATGATACTAAACACTCACCCAAGTAGAACGTTTCTCCACTGGTGCTTTTTCATTCATCATTGCAACCTGCCCAATCTGCATCTGTGTAGGCAATAACTGATAAATTCTTTCCTTTTGGATACCATAATCCAAACTCTTTTGTTCCTTTGAGATATCTGAAAATATTCTTCACTACTAATACATGTGATTCCTTTGGTGTTTATTGAAATCGTGCCACCTGTCCAACTGCCTGCATTACCTCTCGTCTGGATGTTGCCACATATAATAGGATACCAATCATTGACCTGTATTTCCTTTGATCTGTAGACTTTGAATCGTCATATTTTCTCAACTTGCAACTGGTTTTCATGGGAGTAATAATTGGTTTGCAATCTTCCATTCCGAACCTCTTTAGAATTTATATGATATACTTGTTTTGAGAAATAAAAATTCCTTGGTTTCTTTGACGTATTTTAAGACCTCGAAAGAAGGATAGTTCTCCAAGTAATGACATTTCAAATTCATTTTGCATGTCCTTTGAAAATTTCCGGCTTAACCTGTCATCAATACTTCCAAAAATAATATCATCAACATAAACTTCAATTAATAAAATACTGTCTTGAGTTACCTTGATGTAGAGGTTGTTGTCTGGACTTTATTTTTCTGAACACTTCCTATTGTAGATATTTATCCAGTCTAGATTACCATGCTCTAGGAGCGTGTTTTATACCATACAAGGCCTTCTTTAATTTACACACATAATATGCATTCTCTAACAACTGAAATCCTTTTGTTTGTTCAATGTAGACTTCTTCTTCAAGTTCCCCATTCAGAATAAATGATTTTATGTCCATCTGATACACTTTAATATTTTTGGAGCATGCATAAGCTAAAACAATCGGATTGCTTCCATTCTGGCAACTGGGTAAAATGTCTCTTCAAATTCGATTCCTTCAATCTGTGCATATCATTTACATACCAATCTATGCATATCATTTACATACCATATCATTTACATACCAATCTGTGCATATTCCTTGTAACCTATCCATATTCATTCAATTTATTCATGTATACCCACTTTGTGCCAATCACATTATTATCCTTTGGTCTTGGAACCAATTCCCAACTCTCATTTTTCTCTATTTGATCCAATTCTTCATTCATATCCTTATTCCAAAATTAATCCTTGTTGGCCTCTTCAAAACAGGTTGGTTCAATCGTAGATGAGAGTGTTAGGTGTGTTTGTTCTGGTGAACAGATTCTTCTTCTAGTCTCAACTCATGCATCTTTGTTTTCGATAATATGATCCGAGGGATGATTCTTTTGTACTCGTCTTCTAGGTGTCTTTGGAGGCACTTGCTGAACTTGCTCTCTTGCTTCCGTCGGATCCTCTTCATCTTCCCCTTCTAATTATTTTTCATCTTCTTCTTCTTCTTCGTAAATTTGTTCCATTGATTCTTTTTCTTCTTCATTTAATTCTTATCTACCTGTTTCATCAATTGTAACGTTGATTCTTTCCACAACTTTTTTCAATATCAGGTTGTAAAACTTGTATTATTTCCTTGTACTTGAGTAACCAACAAGTACTCCTTTGTCCACATGAGAGTCAAAATTTTCCATTCTGCCATCTTCTCTTTTGTTGTAGCATTTTCTTTGAAAATCCTTGAAGTTCTTCACATTTGTTGGTCTTCCTTTCCATAGCTCGTAGGGAGTTTTGTCAGTTTTTTTTATGAGCATTACTTTGTTTTGAATGTGAACTGATGTATGCATTGTATGTGTCCAAAATATCTATGTCAATTTGGAATCCATTAGCATTGTTTGAGCCATTTCCTGTACTATCATGTTCTTTCTTTCAACAACTACATTCTGTTGAGGTGTCCCAGCAACAAATAATTGCCTTTTAATTCCATTCATGTTGCAGTAGTCCATAAATTCCTTTGAAGTGAACTCTCCTCCATTATCATATCTCAATCATTTGATTTTTGAATCCATTTCATTTTCAACAATTTCCTTGTATACCTTGAAGTTTTCAAAAGCTTTTGGCTTATTCCTGAGAAAGAAAACTGCAGTCATTCTTGTATAATCATCAACTAATAACATAAAGTATTTATCACCTTTTAAACCCTTTATTGTAGTTGGTCCAACTAGATCAGTATGCACAATTTCTAGTGGTCTTGTCATTGAATATTCTTTTGATTTAAACATGGTCTTTGTTTCCTTTCCTTGTTGACAATGCTTACATAAAGTGTTGGTTGGTTTCTTGATATTGGGCATTTCTCTAAATTCTTCCCTTTTGCTAACTTTGACAAGGTTATCAAAATGTATGTGACCCATTCTTCTTTTCCATAGCCAACTTTCATCTTCATTTAGGCAACACTTTTCATTTCCAATTTCACTTAATACATATATGTTGCTTGAAGTTCTCGCAACTATTGCAATCGATTTTCCTGAACCTTCTTTTATTATCTCGCACTTTTGTGAATTGAAAGTAACTTTATGACCTTGGTCACACATTTGAATCACACTTATAATATTATGTTTCATATCTTCTACTAGTAGAACATTTTCTACCTTGGTATTCTTTTCCCAATTCTGACTGCGTCTTTTCCAATGATTTTAGTTGAATCATCATTTCTGAAGGAGACTGATCCATATCTTTCCTTTCTTAATGTAATAAAACTATCTCTATCACTTGTCATGTGTTTTCAGCAACCATTGTCAACATAGCAACCACGTTTCTTCTGCTTAGCTTGTAGAGCGAGTGTGCATTCTTCATTGCTATACTGATTAAGCTTTCTTATTCATGTCCTTTTCTGAGGTTCCTGTCTGTGACCGTTGTTGTTCTATTGTGGTTCTCTAGGAGGGACTGCCATTCTACAATCTTTGGCCATGTGTCCAAATTTTTTACATTTGTAGCATTCAACTTCAGTGCTCAAACATTCAAACCTATTGTAACTTCTTCTTTGTGTTTCACTAGGCAATTCACAACTTTATGTCCAAAATTATTATATGCATAACATAAAACAAGAAATGTAGTTTGATACCTTGGAGTTGAATATATTCTGAAAGGAGGTACTCTTATGAATCCTTCTTCTTCCTGAGGCCTATCTATTTTCGTCGATCGTTTATTCTGAAATCTGAATCTTCTTGGTGTAGGAGTGTTCCTGTAATTTTCTTTGTAGACCTTCCTATCCCCTTTGATTGTTTCTTGCATAGCGTTTTGGATATGTTTCTTATTCTGTTGTTTTGGAGCTTGATCCATTTTTTTTTGTGATTGTATCCAAGTATGAACTTGTCATGATGAGGTTTTTGATCGCTGACAATGCCATTCAAAACTTTTGAGTTGTTCTTCATATATTTGTTTTGAGAATCCTTTTTTAATGTGACAATTTATATGTCCAAATTTCCAATGATCCTGTCTCTTCCTTCTAGATGTTCTTTGAGTGCTTCTTCAATTCTTTTATCTTCTTCAATTTGAACCTTCAAATTTGTGATTATTTGTTCTCGTTCCTGAGTGTCTTCTTTCTTGTCTAGTTTCTCTTGTAGTTTCTTATTTTTCTTCTTTTCTCTTCTGATAACTTCTATGGCACACAACAATTCTTTTTGGTAGTCAACTTATTCCTTTTCATATTCTTCTTTGGCATCTTCATATTCTTCTTCGGAGTCTTCTTTATCAGATTCTTCTACGTCCATGAATAAAACTCGTTCTATCTCACTGTCACTGACTTCATATTCATCTGATGATGAGATGTCTTCTTTCATGCATAAGCTTTTCTTGAAAACTTTCTTTGTGGTTCTTTTTCCTTTATATCTTTGTTTTCTATTTGAGTAACCTTCATCATTTCTCTTTTTCTTATGAGGACATTTGTTAGCAAAATGACCAATACTATAACAATTAAAAGAAATCAAAGGAAGCTTACCTTTATACATGTCGTTGGTTCCCTTGTTCAATATTTTGACAAAGTTGGCCGCTTCTTCATCATCTTCCGAGACTTTACTGCTACTACTATGTTCTTTTTCTTTTTTCTTTCCCTTTTGCTTTGACCTTTTGGATGATTTTAAGGATGCTTCTTTTATATCTGGATTTTCCTATTCGGTTCTCATTTCATATGCTGTGAAGATTCCATGTAGTTCGCCCATGCTTATTGAGTTTATATTTGTTCTTTCTTCTAGTGATGATATCTTAGGGTCAAATATCATAGGAGGAGATCTTAGTACCTTTTTAACAATTACAGATTCTTTTATTTCTTCTCCCAATCGCAATATTTCATTTACTGTTTCATTGACTCGTAAAAAGTAAGTTGCAATATTATCATCTTCCTTCATCTTTAGTTGTTCGAACTGACCTCTGTAAGTTTGAAGTTTTGCTTCTTTGAATTTTGAATCTCCTTCATAAATACTTCGAAGTTTGTCCCAAATCTCTTTAGTAGATTTACAATGTGCAATTTTGGTGAATACAGATTCTCCAAGACCATTCAGAAATGAATTTGAGGCTTTGGAATTATTCTGACTGAGTTTCACTACTTTGTCATTTGTCGATGGAACTGTTGGTGTTGTGTATCCATCTACAATTGATTACCAAATTTCAAATCCCTATGCCTATATATATGTCTTCATCGTTATGCTCCAAAATGTATACTTTTGTCAATCAAACTGTGGTATTCCATTTTTATAAATGTTGTTTCTCTCCATGATCTCCCTTTCAATGGTTAAATTGATTTTTGAAGGAACCTGCTCTGATACCAATTGTTGGATTATTGAGAGGGGGGGAGGGGTGAATCCATAATAGAGAAATATAATCCTTTTTAACCATATAATGCAAGTGTTATTTCAATGTAGCATTATCATCCAATATTTACAGAGTAAATAAACAACTAACAAATGAAAAATCATACACGTACACAATACACCCGTGTTTTTACGTGGAAACCCAAAGCGACAGAAAACCACATAATTATTTTTCTTATATGTGTTGAAGAATTACATTCATTGGAAGCACCAACTTCCTTTATTTTCTAGTTGCAAATGGAAAGAGGCTCCAACCCCATAGTATCTCAGGTTACAACCTGAGGGAAGCTCCAAATCCCCAATTCTCTAGCTACAACTAGAAGGAGGCTACAACCTCCTAAGTTCTCTGGCTACAACTACAAGGTGTCTACAACCACTTGTCCTTGCCCTGTCCAACCACCCTGACATATAAGTAGAATGATGGAACCATTGTCACACTATCACTGTGAGATATACTGTTGTAAACCTGTACCAATGAAATTGCACCAAACAACCTGTACTAATAACTTAAACCGTGCATCAACCATTCATCAACTTGTAATAAACCTGTACAATAAACAAGTGCATTAACCATGCACCAACCTATACCTCAACCTCAACCAAAATCCCTCATCATTTTCATCATCCAAATCTATTTTGTAACTCTGTAATAGACTTGGTGTATATGATCACATACCTGCAAACCTTCCTTAACTTTAATAACAAGAGACTAACTTTTTCATCAAACTTTACTTTAGTCTCACACGAGTAGTTTTAGATTAGTCAACAACCCTAACTTAACATAATCATAACTATGTACTTGTAATGAATAAAGATCTGAAAATTGTACACAATGTTCTTCATTGTGTTTTATGCAATTCTTCCACATGGCACTACTTGGAACCTCTCAGAAAATGAGTTATAGAAAAAATGGCATACCTTGTTGAATTTTGGCTTATTCTAGAGAGAGAACTTGTAGAGCATGCCCCACACAAAATATTTGTTGTATGGATCTAAACATTTTACACATAATACTACAGGATGTACTCTAACCAACACATTTGGTCTTACTAAATTTGGATCTGTTATGAAGAAGTTATGATGTTTTTACCTGAAGCACATGTTCTAGACTAGTTTCAGGACTAGCCACAAACCCTATTTTACATAGAGTGTAACTCCAAAAATACAACGAACCACCCACAACTACTGGGATATGTTTCCTCAATTTCCTCTCAATTTCATGGTTTGATTCATTCTATAAAAAATGTTATTGCGAAAATGGTGAGATGGCCTGTAAATAACATACCTTAGAAAGCATCATCAAAATAATTTATCCTCCCTTGAATTTCGGCCTTCTTTATTTCACCTTCCCTCTAAAATCAGTCTTAGATATCCTTTGGTTACCTCAATCACCTGTAGATATTCAATATTATCAAGTGTGATTGAAATGAGAGAGTCTTGCCTCTTATTTATACTCTTCAAGTAGCTTCCTTAGAAGAAACTTCTAGGCCACTTTGTCCACATAGTCACCTATCTCCAACTTTGCCCAATTTTCCACTTGTCCATGTATCCAATATCCAATTGACCACTTAACCCATTTTCCTCATTTTAGGGTTAACCTTCTTATAACCACTTTCCATAATTAGAAAGTTCTTTATTTACTTTATTAGTTAAATAATCCTCCTTGACTTTGTCACTTCACTTTATTATTTAAATAATCCTCTTTGATTTTGTCACTTCACTTTATTATTTAAATAATTCTCTTTGAATTTGTCACTTCACTTTATTATTTAAATAATCCTCTTTGAATTGTCACTTCACTTTATTATTTAAATATTTTCTTCTTTGCAAACACTTTGACTTGTTTGACCTTTTGGGGTTTCAAGCCAATCATATGAGGGTCCTTCAACTTCGTAAGGCCATGACTCTCAAACCGTGAGGAGTTATGTGACGTTCCACATACCATTGAAAATGGAATGACATGTACTATCCATCTAGAATAGTCTTACCTGCAAATATATCAAAACTCATACCATTATACATCAAACAAAATTGGGTACATTACCCAAACCTTTGTGCTACCGGAATTCGCTACCAAAGTTTCTTCAAGGGTTGACATCAATGAAAACCAACCCAATTAATCAACAATTTTGTAGTTAGTCGAATTTCGTTTTGATATGGATCCCTCATTTCTTGAATGAAAATGTGGTGTAGATCTGCATTGAATCACATGATTTTTTTTTATGCTTCAACTATTAGAGGTAGAATGTGTGGTGCATCCTCAATGCATTGACAAAATGTCTCATGATATATATAGAAGGTAATATTGTTATTCATTTCCTATTCTTGTGCACGATATGCCACAAAGAAACATATCTTTCTATCAGGAACAATTTCTACATCCCTTCCAGGAGCTATGTTTCTTTCGGCCCCCCCCAAGAAAATAATGTGATAAATCTTAATAACCATGCATAATGAAACTTCATTCCTTTATCTTGCACCTCCCTACAGTCGGTTAAGAACTGGCTCACCAAAAATATTTCCCATTTCATCTATACTCATGTTGCACACTTCTCTACTACTGTTATTACTCCTATTGGTACCTGATCTCTGTGACATTTCCTAAGTAACTTGCAAGCCAACACATGTGTTGAAAACTTGACAAAATCATTGTGTATGCTCACTATGTCCAATCTGTGTGCTCCTCTATGTGTGTCGTATTTTTCCTTCATCATTTCTACTAATTCTTTCTTATGAGTCTTATATGTAAATAGAGGTAGCGATTATTCTCCTGCTAAGAACAATACTATAATCCATGCAATAAGTTAGGTGTCAATAGACACTGGACTGTCCAACCATAGGAACCCTCCGTGGAATAAAATCAATAATAATTTTATGTAGATGTTGATTTTCGTGCTTCTACCAAAATGTAGGATCTCTAACAGGTTCAGTATGCCTAGTTGTTGTAGTCATGTTGCCCACTCTTACCACTCGACTATGAGTATGAGTGAGTTTGGGATGATTGATGTGCGCATATAATTATGTGGCGCTAACTCTAGAAACTTCTTTATATCTACAAGGTTGTGATCTAAAAACTTCAGGCTTCCTACTAGGACTTTTTATCCCCAAATCCTAGGGATAACTAAGGAGATGATTTCTCAAGACTCTCGGGTTACAAACATGGACTACCGAGAGATATATGGACGAAAACATCCACTTGCATAGACAAAGGCCCACCTCACCACCACATATATAAGATTCATCATGATGGTATCCACCACATCAGATTGCTTCCATAAGACATTGGGTCTTGTTCCATGAGGTACAAGCTAGGTATTATGGTGAGTGTCATTTCAATATTTGAGGAATTTGAGTCTGTTGCATTGAAAAATTGATTTTGATTATGTAACATCTTCTTGGAAGTTATGCTCTTTAACCTGCCTCACCTTGGTAGTTGACATTGCTCCCTAGTAAGTGGTCACCCTTAGGGATGGGTTTGCTACTCGTAGGTCTCATTGACAAGTCATCATGCCATTCTAGATCATACTTACCACTTTCTACACTTCATCCCCTCACCTCCTTATCTTTTGGTATTTTCGAGTGTACTGACCTAAGAAGGGATTGTCTCTCATTTCATGGGAAGAAGGGGTTGAAGTCCCAGAGGGAATGTATCTAGAAAAAGATAACATCCAAATCATAACCTTTTATATGCTCTCCCAAAGAGGTCTTGAGAAAAATAAAATGTCTTTCGTAAAAATTCAAAGACCTGCAAAATAAAACACATAATATAAATTTCCCACTTGTTGAGGGATCTACACAAGTGTGTTACAAGCTATACCTTACCGCCATGGAAATATGTGTACCTCTCCTTTCAAGTGAAATTGTGGTAATTCCCCCCAAACTATATGTTAACCCATAGGGAGTACCTAGTTGTTCTGGACCTTAATTAATTAATGACATTAAATGTGCTTGGAAACATGATGCATTGAAAATGAAGGTGCAACACACCCTCTACAAATGAACCCAAAAATGAGACACTACAATCCCTTGTATTCCATGAAACGCAACACCAAAAGTATTTGTCCCATCCACTTCATCTTTGCCACATGGATTAGAGGGGGGCCTGCATGGGAAACACTCCTTAACTTAGGGGATGATTCACCCAATAGGTCACTTTGTTAACCCTCCCATACCTAAACTTGGCAAGTTGCATAGGGTATTTGAGCACTTGTTTAATTTGATGAGGTAGTTTTTGATGCATATGATTAGGAACATATTTTATTTAATTGATTTACATATCATGATGCATTTGAATTGATGTCCTTGGAGGGCGTATTCACTGTCTTTGCAGGACCTTGCTTGGTGGATAATTTTGGAGGAACAAGCCTATCTTGGGCTTCCTTGGGGCATGAAGCCCACAAGTTGGATACCATGGCCCACACACTAAATGATGATGAAATCCTTTGGATGCTTGAGAGACACCTTGGATGACCTCACCTAGACCCTACAATCCCAATGTTTGACCTTTGGAGGTCAAAACGTCACATTTAAAGGGCTTGACGTCACCCTAGGGGTAGGGTTTGTTGTGGTGGTGTGGTTGAATTGACACTTGGATCATTTTGGATGGAGAAGTTCCTTGGCTTGATGGAGGGGACCCTAGCGCATGGGAGGGAGGCCTTTTGAGGCCCAACATTTCACCTCCAAGCTCAATGAATTTCTCCAAGTGCCAAAACATTGTCGTGAAGGGGTGACGACATTCTTCTTTAGGGGTTTCTTATGTGCATTTTTTAGGTTAAATTTGAATTTAATATTGTAAAGGGGAAAATTAAGGGTTGTTTTCCCATTACTTTGTGGTTTACCCTAAAGTTAAGTGGACAATCACTTTTTAGAGGATTTGTATAAATAAAGATCATTCCTTTGTCATTTTCATCATAACTCTCCATCTTAGAGAGGATTCTTGGCTGAAATTTGCGTCCCTCTTGGGAAAATTCATCTTCTATATCTCTTTTTATATGGTTTATATCTTATATTTTGGAGTGACGTGGTGCACTATCCATTGGATGTTCATTCTCTTGCTTTTGTGATGAAAAATACTTGGTAACTAGGGTTTGTCTTGGCATTTTTTGGAATTGGTAAGAAAAATATGCATATTGTTAGTATTGTTTCTTGTTCCATGGTTTTTATTGGCTATATCCATCGAGGATTATAAGGGAATACACCCTCCAATAATTTTTATCATTGTTGTTTGTGAAAGAAGCCATTGCAAAGGTTGCTAGGAGGAGTAAAAGGGATTACACCCTCCTAGATTTACCTTGTTAGATTTTACTTTCCCTAGGGAGTAGAAGGGTTTACACCCCTAGGGAGATAGTAGATCTAAAATATTATAAGAGGAATCATAATCCATTTTTCAAGGCAATAATAATTTATTGCATTGGAGAAATAAAATACGTTCATTGGAATGCATGATTTTTTGAGATATTGAAATTGTTCAAGTTGGAATATTTTCTTAGTGTTATAAGCTTGATTATGCCCTAAGGGCATCCTCTTTAGGAAAATAATATTTATTTTGTTGTAAACCTAAAGATACAACCATTAGGGCTGCGAAAAAATCTCTCTTTTATTTGTTGCACACTTACCAAGCGCTGAAATTTACTTGTAAACGTCTAATATTGTTCTACTACACCTTGTCTATCATTTTGACGGATTACTTGTTAATTTTTGTGGTTGGATTTTGTTGTTGTAGAAATTGTTTTCTACATCCACTTGGATGTTATAATAACTTGTTGATAAAATCTAATAAATAGTCATAATCACCATCAAAATCTCACTTTAGTCATTGGAAGTTACACTAGCCTTTGCTAGCTTTATTTCTGATATCTTTTACTAGATTTTGGATGGTTAAATTTGCAACCATTGTCATTTTATGTTGTAGATATATATTTTATAACTGCTGAAAATTTGGGACAGTACGGTTTCTTGCTTGTTCCCCTTGGTTTAAAGGCTTATATATCCATTTTTTGTCTTGTTTCGGATAGGGATAACATTGTTTTGCATGTATATATCACTTGGAAACCATGTGTCCTTCTACAAGACTCATTTTCAAGCCTTCCATCATCCCTATTATTGACCTATAGGGGTTTCACTTATCATCTCTCCATCCTCCTTCTCAATCCCCTTAGGGTCACCCGTGATTCCCCTCCTTGTGTTGGATTTCTCCTTCAGTAAAGTGAGGGGAAGGTTTATCTAAGGTGCCAGTGGGTAGACTCTGTTGGCCCTTGACAAAGTTTTGGGATAATCTTGGTCATATTTGACCATTTTCAGACTTCGATAGCCTATCGAAGATGGAGTGCACAAAGCAGAGATTGCAGAATCTCAACCCACTTTTGGGTCCCTTTTTGGGTTTTGGGAATATGTAATGGGAAAGGGATGTTGGCCCATGGGTTTACCCATGCTTAGGATGCTTTTGTATGTATAAATAGAAGGATAGGTAAGAAATAAGTAGTAGTAGAAGATCGACATCTATGTGATGTATTCTAAGTGTAAGTAATGTCTGTAAGTGCTTTGTGCATACTATGAGAGACTTGCAGGGCTAAGTGCAACTCATTGTAGGAAGTTGGAAAAGGATTTGTGTCATAAGGCAAGGAAGAAGGATCTAGCGAGCTGCGCAGATATTTTGTCCTGTGCGGAGTAAGGGTTTCTAAGGCTCCGTGCTTGTAACCGTTTGGCCGACGATAATAAAGAAGAGTTGGTGGATGTAGCCCCAGGGTGGGGGTGAACCACGTAAATATGGTGTTGTATTCTTTGTGCCTTGTTCTGATGCATTGATGTGATTATTTTATAAGTTCTTTGAGATGAGTATATAGATCTGATATATATGCTTATGCCCAGTGCTTATGGTGTGTAGAATGTTAGATATGATCCATGTGTATATGCTAAGTGCTTGATTTGTTAGATATGATGTAATTTACCGATGCTAAGTGCTTGAATATGTTAGATGACTCTGAATGGTGCAAATCCCTGTGTTATCAACGAAGTGGATATTGACTACATATTAAAGAACCAACAGTGTTAAGTGCTTTATTAAGTGTTAGAATCATAGATATGTGTCCCAGCTAAGGTTGGAAACACCCGAGTCTTGCAACCACCCCTACCTCTACCTCGTGTGAGACTTCATCTGCTTCGTAGGTGTTGCCGAAAGGGTCGGTATTTAGGGATTTGTTGGTGTGCTCTTGAGAGTTGAACCCTGGGTATGACCCTGTGCCAAAAAATGGTTCTGTTACCAGGACTGAAACTATTCATCCTCTGTGCAAAGATTCATCCTGAAACTGTGAAATATCTGTGCATAGATCTGTGCCCTAATGAAAAGTATTCTAATTGATTTGTTAAGATTTGTACTAAAGAAAGAATATTATATCTGAGAGAAAGAAGCCCGATCTGAAGAGAGAAGTTCAGATATGAAAGAAAGGAGGTCGGATCTGTAGAAACGAAGCAGGATCTGAAAGCTTTGTGCTCCAAGAAAGGTAAAAGTGAGAAGTTCTTATTGAAAGAGGTAAGATATGTAAGCTTTGTGCTCTATTAAAGGTAAGAATAGTTAAAAGTTCTTAGATTTGAAAGATTTATGTTCTGTAAAAGCAAGAAAGGTGGAATGTTTTGTTTCTAGAGTATGGATCTAGGCATATCTGATAAATCTAGGGTGTTAATAGACGAAAGAAGGTTTGATATGAATAGATATGATAATAATAATGAAAGATATGTTATACCTATGCATATAAAGAATGTTTGGACTAACAAATGGATGTAGGATCCTAGAAAGAATTTGTTACCGGTTACCTCCTATGATCCTAGTGCACAGTACAGAAAAAGTTGGGGATCATTGCGAAGAAAGAGAGGATTAACCCTCTGTTACAGTTGCAGAAGACTAGGAAATCTTGCTAAGGAATTCCCTAGAAGAAGACCTAGTTGTCTTTGTGGAAAATTCAAGGAACATGAAGTGTTGGATTGACCTATAATGATTGCTAAGCTTGAAGGAATGAATCTAAATCAAGGAAACCCTAAGGAAGATCCAGAAAACGAAGAAACCCAAAAAGAATCAGAGAAGGTATTGATACAAGTGAAAGAGACCCTGAATGACCACCGACATGTCAGCTTATCAGATATCTTCAAAGAGAAGGAACGCATCGAAGCAAGAATAGGGGACTTCAACATTGACTGTGTCCTGGATGAAGAAAAAAATATGAATATTATGCAATAAAGAACTTGGGAATCTATAGGAAGGCCTGCTATGATCCCTTCCCTAGGAGGAATACGTTTATTTAGAGGAAATCTATTAAACCTATGTGGAGGGCTCACCTAGATACCTATGTCTATCAATGGAGCTTCGACAGAAGAGGACATTGATATTATTAAATTTGTTGAAGACAGAGCCCCGTTTACCATGCTAATAGGAAAACCTTGGATTGATAGAGATCAAGCCAGACGAAAGGAGGAAAAATAAGTTTTGGAACAGAAGAAGCAAGAGTTAAAAGAATTTATGACCAAACGTATCGCACACTTGATTGAGGAATAGAATAGTCGATCATGGATATTTAATACTAGCAACTCAGATGTTGAGGCTAGGAGAAGACTAGAAAATCCCCAGAAGATTGAATTACCTATCCTAGACAAGGAAGAAGTATTACACATGAACCCTAGGAAAAAATCTCAGCAGTGCGAAGTAACTAAGACTAAGGAAGAAAAGACTCAGAAAATCATTACCGAGATGAAGCTCACTGGAAAGAAGGCTAGAAATTTAAGAAATAAAAAGGCTAATACTGAAAGGTTACAATAGGTTCTAGAAGAGACCTCGCAGAAAGAAAAATTACAGAATTGGAACTTCGCCGAAATATCAGAACAACGGCATATGCCACTTCTCCATGATGAAACAATATAGCAGTTGGGATCGATATATCCATTCGACTTTCGCTCCGAATGGGAACAAAATCAATAAAGACGCATCATCAAACTGTTGGGTCGCGCCATAACAGATCAAACAAGAGTTAATGGAGGCACATGATTGTTGTGAGCTAACCATTATCGACTAACCTATTTATCTCGTCGTGCCATGCACGAAGAACACTTTTACCAAATCGAGAATTTGAGTTTTCAACCTTGATTAAGATTTTCTAGTGATCATTATGCTCTTGCTTTCCATCTTATTGTTGTGTCTACGTTACTTTGTGAACCCAATATTATTAACCCCAAGCGCGTATGTTAGAGGATCTTAGCACACTTGAATAATCTTCAAAGGAAGTACTCGTTGATATTAGGACCAAGAAAGTCATGTCGAAAAGAAGGATGTATGCAGGTGTGCAAAGAATCATCGACACGAGGAGTCCAATCTTCTCCATCGACTTCTCGTGGAGTAGGAACTTCCAGAACCACGACGGAGACAAGAATGAAACATAGAGATGATCTCGCGAATGACAAGTTGATTCTGAGCATTTTACCTGCGTATATACCTCCTCTGAGTAGTGCAATGAACAGATACAACATGCACAAGGATTTTGAGTATGCTTTGGTCACTGCGTACCTCCCAAAAGGGGTGCGCACAGTTTGTGCCGACCAGGATAAGCTTGCAACATTGAAGTTTAGTGACTTCAACCTCAGCGACAGAAAGAATTACAACATGATTTCCGCACATAAGTATTTGACCAGGACTAAAGTCAAGAACTACAAGATTATCCCACAGTCATGGACCCAGAACCTTGCACAGTCCACACTGCTCAATGTGATGAAGATACTGCACTTCGGCAGACACCAAGGAATTGTCAGCAGACCTCCTTATCCCAGCCAACCCTATGGAGTTTTCCGATGTAGACAATCTGGAAGGTGCGCACGACTCACCCGGACCTAGTAAAACAAAGAATCTTGAAGAAGTTCAGGATGTACACAATACATCCATGAAGACTGCGTCTATGTCACCAGAGGAATGAGGTGCTGGAGAAGAGATCGGTGAGGAAACATCGCATAAGGATGAGGAGGAACCCTCAAACAAAAGAAAGGTGTCCCCCCAGAAGCCTTCTTCCAGAAAGAAAATGAAAGCAACCAAGACCAAGTTCGAGACTTTCCTCACCCTGGATGAGTTCAACTTCATCATCGCTGCATTGAACAATGCTTCACTAGAGATTGCAAAGAAGCATGAAGCCAACCAAGAGGCGATGTATAGTCGTATCGAGATAGAGCTCCAAGGAGTGCAACAGGAACTTCAGTTGAGGAGCGTAGTATCCACTGTGACCCTGTCAGTTAGAACACTAGAAGAAGGAGATGAGCCAACTCAACTCCACTGAATCACGGATTCAGTCAAGGCTCAACTTTGAAAAGCACAAGATGAAGCAGAGAAATCCATCCAGGATTTGACACAAGTACAAGGAGTACTTGTAGAACAACCCAGTGTTGCAGAACAAGAAAAGAGTGCTCTCCAAGAAAAATTGAATGACGAGAAATCACAACTACAATAAGGAAAGGAATAGTTGTTGGCGGAGCAACTGGAGGTAAAGGAAGTGGTCAACAAAGAACTTCACTCTGTGATAGTCATTGAGGTAAAAATTGAAGAAAGAATCTCATAGCAGGTGGCACAGCTCAAAGATGTGATCCAGAAGATACAACAACGCATCATAGATCTAGAGCTTCGCGCTGTACCCAAAACTCCACAGGAGGTAAGAGACCTAAGGGAAGAAATTGCCCATAGCACAGTTGGCAGATTAAAATCTCTTGCCTTGGAATCCAAGCAGTTAGGTAACCAGAGTGCCCAGAATTACGAGAACCTCACAGAGAATCCATAGTTACAGGCATTGGAGTAGCAGCTCCAAGAAGCAAAGCAACACGCCGATACGTTATAGGCACAACTGAAGGCCTTGTCACCAATGGAAAGAATGAAATGGTTTCAAGAACAAATCACCACCCAAAAAAATATCCACACGATTCAAAGTAAAGTGATGGAAGTCTCTTAGTGACTTAAACCAGTGCAAGAAAACGCATGCCAACTGTTCACTGAATTTGAAAGCCAAGGAGCCGAAATGGAACAAATCGTCATCACCATAGAACAACACTTAGAAGGGACACTAAACGACACAGTGATCCAGGATTTCACTAAGAAAGAGGCCTTAGCACTGTAGCAAGTTGAAGCAACTCGAGCCAAGCTCAAAGAATTTGAGGCAGAATTGCTCAGACCAGAGTGACTCGGGACGAGTCACATGTGAGTGTTGGGGGCTTGTTGGCCCTTGACCAATTTTTGGCATAATCTTGGTCATATTTGACCATTTTGGGACTTCGACATCCTGTCGAAGATGGAGCACCAGACGAAGTAGAGATTGCGGAATCGCGGCCCACTTTTGGGTCCCTTTTTGGGTTTTGGGAATATGTAATGGGAAATGGATGATGGCCCATGGGTTTACCCACTCTTAGGCCACTTTTGTATGTATAAATAGAAGGATAGGAAAGAAATAAGTAGTAGTCGAAGATCAACATCTATGTGATCTATGCTAAGTGCAAGTAAGGTATTTAAGTTCTTTGTGCATACTGTGAGAGACTTGCAGGGCTAAGTGCAAGTCATTGTAGGAAGTTGGAAAAGGCTTTGTGTTGTAAGGCAAGGAAGAAGGATCTAGCGAGTTGTGGAGTAAGGGTTTCTAAGTCTCTGTGCTTGTAACCATTTGGCCGACGATAATAAAGAAGAGTTGGTGGGCATAGCTCCAGGGTGGGAGTGGACCACGTAAATATGATGTTGTCTTCTTTATGCCTTGTTTTGATGCATTGATGTGATTATTTTCTAAGTGCTTTGATATGAGTATATAGATAAGTTCTTATGGTGTGTAGAATGTTAGATATGATCCATGTGTATATGCTAAGTTCCTTATTTGTTAGATTTGATGCAATTTACCGATGCTAAGTTCTTGAATATGTTAGATTACTGTGAATGGTGTGAAGCCCTGTGTTATCAACAAAGTGGATATTAACTGCATATTAAATAACCAACAGTGCTAAGCTCTTTATTAAGTTTTATAATCATATATCTGTGTCCCAACTAAGGTTGCAAACACTTGAGTCTTTCAACCACCCCTGCCTCTACCTCGGGAGAGACTTCATCTGCTTCGCAGGTGTTTCCAAAAGGGATGGTAGTTAGGGATTTGTTGGTGCGCTCTTGAGAGTTGAACCTTGGGTCTTCCATTGTGCCAATAGACTCTCACACAGTTATTTCCATCTCATGGATTGGGTTGGGATTTTCCCAACCCACATTTAGTGCGATAAAATTTTGGCGTCATTGTTGGGGATGATTTTGAATCCTCTTTTTTTCCCTAACAATAATTTGACAATATTGTATCCCAAATCCTTTTGCTATAAGCTTTCCTGGCGACTCCATTTGAGGGAAGTTACCTTTACAATTTTTGATGAGATTTTCATAAATTTCATCAGAGATTCCATTGAGGAATTACCCTAAGTAATGGAACCATGGAATCACGAGACTTACCATGGGAATTCCATAATGTGTACCCTTATTTTGATGTTCATAATATCCATGGATATCCATATCATTGCTCTAACAAGTGGAGGGAACGTTTCCCCAAGTTCAATGGTGACCCAACTCTAGTAGTCACCCATGTCATGAATTTTATGAAGTATTCTTCAAGGTTAAATGTGCTACATGAATATGTGCGGATGAATGTTTTTGTATATTCTATGGAATCAAGTCAAAGGAATTATCTTGCACACTCGTGTGATCTGAAAAGTATTCGGTATTCTACAAATCTCATTGAATAATTTCTTAGGCATTTTCGACCAACTACTTAGATTTTTCAAGATACTTTCTAAGAGCTCAAAGACACTCTTTAAAGAGAAGGCTTTTTGGTGGATGACAAGACACTAAGTGATGAATGTGAAACTTAAGAAGAGTATCATCCACCCACTGTAGAAGAGGTGCTAGAAAAATAATACCCTAAAGAATATATCAATGATGAAGATCGAGATGAGATATCGGTGTCCATTATCTCACTTGATGAAGGTGAAGTTATCTTTCCTCACTTTCCTCCTGCACATAAATATGAAGAAATGATCAGCATAAGTGACATGGATGATCTTGTGGAAGACACTTCTAATGTGGTTGATAGAGATATTGATTATTTCATACATGTTGGGAGACGTAGATGGGTTTTGGGTTGCATCATTGTTAATGAAGATGCTATTTACGACGTTGAAGGTAGATCTCAAGCAAAAGAGTTTGAGTTGTCGTTTTCAAAGGAATGGTCTCCATGCGTATATGATTTGAGTTTGAGTTGTCATCTTCAAAGGAATGGTCTCCATGTGTATATGATTCATATGTTTGGCATCTTGATGATGATATGGTAACATATGTGTTATTTCCATTCAAGGATGACTTGTCACAACATACTCAAGGTGATATTTAGTCATCCTTTGGGAGTTCTGATTCATATCCTTTTGGGGATATAGATTTGTTCCATGAAAAATTTCAACCACCTTCTCCCACATATTTATATAAATACTAGTATGTGGCCATTCGAAAGAAGTCAAAGACTCATACTATAGAGTAGTAATGTTTTCATCTTGGGGTCCTTTCAAAGGATTTACATATGAAGAAGAAACATGTTTTGGATGTGGGAAAAGAGTCCTTCTTAGGACCCGAGGTCATCCCTTATCTTGTTTCCTCTTATCTGGGGAATCATAAGTTTTTCTTGGGATATCTTATATTTTCTCAGTCTTTAGGGAGAAGTAATATTCTAAGAGAACATGAAGAGAAGATTTCATATGTACGTGGTATCCTGATTAATATACGTATTGATCAGGCTTGTGGCCATTCTCTCCAACAAGATTTTTTCCCTCCCACCCATCTCCATGAGTTTTTTCTATGATTAATTACATTCTTACCGATGCTTATAACTATTGTATGTTTGACTTGTTTTTGTTGTAATAAATTATTAATAATTCACTCCATGACTCTGGGTCCACTCGACCTCCCGGTCTAGGATCATTCATAATCAGGAGCCGAATCAGCTCTTTGGGCCCTGCTGAGCCCCCAAATTCTATACACAGGTCCTTTTCTGTCATGCGTAGGTCCAATTCTAAGAACCCGCATGAAGTTTCTGTCTAACCCCATTTTCTCTTTTAAATCAAAATTTTCATTTATTTCCTTTTCTCAGGCCAACTCCTCATGATATGACCAAGGGTCATGACTAGGTGCTAACCCAAAGTGTGCTACTTTGGGCACTTCACCCTTCACAATTTTCTAGCTGCGTCCAATCCACAATAACACTCACAAAGTGTCGATCGTCGAAATGGGAAAATCGTATGGTTCTTAATCCACAACCAGATCAATGCCTCTACGCCTCTTTCGAGCCTCAATATTCGATGATTTCCCCCCAATACTTTTCCGCAAACCTCCAAAATCACCAAATTGGCGAACACGCCCAAGTGTTAAATAGTCGACTCTCCGGCCTTAAAAAATGGACGGCTCAAATCTCTTCTTCTTCAGGCTTCAGGAGTTTTAGGAATCCACACAACACAACCCAACATACACAAAGTGTCGAATGTTGAAAAGGCTGACCGAATGGCTCTAGTGCCTTCACAGATCGACGACCCACAATTCTTCAGTGCTCCTGCTTCAGTGGATTTTGACGAACCATACAAAACAATCTCCCGAAGTGCTCTATCGTCGTACTTCTAGATTTGATGACACCTATCCACTATGATGGAAGACCCTAATGAACTTCGACCTTTAGGAATTCTCTCCCTAACACAACTTAAGTCCTTAGAACCATGAACTAGAAAAGGTCAGATCCACACTCCATGTGTCATTTCCAATGAACAACTGAGATTCACTTTGGTTCTTGTCCCTTCGGGAGTCCATCATCTTTTGCACCTTCTTACTCCCAAACCTAGAACCAACAGAGTTCAAATCTATTGTCCACGTGTCTTCCACATCTGATGACCAGGATTAGCTTCGGCCTTCGGGCCTCTGGATGGTTTCACTCCATGCTCTCAACGTTTCGTTGGAGTGTCTTTCCCCAGAGCATAGGATCCAGTGACACATGTCCACTGATATTAACGGTGGATATGGGCTCCATTTTTCTGGGCTTCAAGAGCCTTGAGAAATCCTGCCACTACAATCCCTTCCTCCTAGAGTGTCAACCTTCCGAACTCCAGGATCTAATGACACGTGTCCTACCTCTTCAATGATGAGGATCTACTCCAGGGATTCTGAAAATTCTTTCCGCAATGCTCCACTTTCGCAATCCTCTGGAGTAGAATGCCTCCAGACTAAGGGATATTATGACATGTTTCCTTTGAAATGGATGACTATGATTCACTCCTCCCTTCGGGACTTCAGGTGGATTGAATGTTCCACACTTTGGATTTCCTGAACTACCATCCCTCTGGACTCAATGATCCATTGAAATGCATCCTTACAGATGAACGGTCTTGATTTACTCCAGATCCTAATAGTTCATGGATCCCAATGCCTCCACACTCCAAAAATCCCGAATGCGTGAAGTCCAAAAGACTTCTTTGAGTAACTCTTGCGTAACTCTTCTGGATCTAACGATTATTAGATCTCCTATAAACTACCGAATGGATCTCATCCGTTCGACCCTTGAAACAAGAAAATCCTCCAAATTATGAAGTTCAAAGGGGATAGAGGGTTAAACCCCATGCAAATTACTTTTATCAAATGGTTTTCAATCCCCGTGCCTTGATCCAATGACTGAAATTTATCCTCCTCTATTGCGCGCTCCTCCTCGAGCCTGGACTTTGATCTAACGATACATATATTCTCTCCTACTAAGATAAATGACTATTGTATCTTCTCCCTCTATGACCTTTATGCTTTCTAACTGATGAAGGATTTCTCAAATTTTTTGAAAGGCTTATCCTTCGATCTTCTCTCTCTGTGAGCTAACTGCTCAACTTCCACCCACGCTACACCTTCTGAGCTTGAAATTATTTATAATTCAAAGGGTCTTGAATATTTGAATGTTTCTCCCCTACAAGGTTGTCATATTGGCCTCTTCTTGTGCTCCTAGAAAAATTCTCTCCCTCCTAAGATTTGGTTAACTTTAAGGGACTTCAGCCTTGGTGCACACTTTCTCTTCTCCCACAATCCGAGACTTGGAATGCTATTTTATTTTTGACCTCCTGGTAGGGACTCTGTACACAACTATACTATCTCTCCCGAGCTTTGAACTCGCTAAGATATCTAAGAGTCTCATCCCTTTTCTCCCTTAACAAATCCTTCTGCCCTCCTAGCAGTGAAGACGCTCTTCCTCTTGAGATTTTGTGGACTTGAAGCCACTCGACCTCTGGGTCACTCCTTGCACTCTCTCCTTGAATTTGACTAACAATTAACAAAGTGTTTCCCATGTGCATTATTTTCATTCTGAGTTTCCAAAATTCTTAGACTTAAGAATTTTTCCAAAAGTCTTCTTGCGCACTCCTTGTGCTCGCTCGATGCACTCCTTGCAGATCCTTCTTCACTTGGAGTGTTCAATAATTGTGGTAAATTTTCTTCAGAGTGTTCAACAACTCTGATAGGCCTTCCCTGACACTACTCCTTCTAAGCTTCATAAAGGTTTTGGTGTGCCCACCTAGCATTATCTTTTCTGAACTTGAGAGAGAGTTCAAGTGCACTCCTTTCAAAAGATTCACAGAGTTTTCAATACTCTGGTGTGCACTCCTTGCACAAGCCTAAGAGCTCAAAACTACTCATAAATCCATGAATATAGAGAAGTATATATAATTCCTACAAAGGGAACATACATGGATCTAAAAAAATACATAAATAAACATAGAAAACATTCAGAGAATAACCATTCATATTACATAAAAACACATACACCTCATATGCAGGAAAAACTTCTTTTGTATTAATTATGAATGATTTTGTACAAATATTTACAAAGGATGGACTACAATTGAGTCTCATCTCTTATCCTATCCTCTTTTGATCTCTCTCTACAACTCTCTCAACTACTCATCCCATGAATTTTGATACAAGAGAGTTTTACAAAAGAGGGGCTCCTCGATCCTTCCCTCCAGCTACCTATTAGCATTGAATTGCATTCAATTACATTTAATGGACATCTAGTCTGAACTAGGCCTAAACCTATATACTTGTCATCCATTAAAGATGACTTCACATGCAACCTATACAAAGGCACATGGTGCGACTTCTTTGAGCCTTACAACATTTAATTTCATTTAATTACATCAAAAATTTTAAATTTGGGTTCAAAATGAGAGGGTTGGCACCTCTCTTCCCTTGGAACACATTCCTCCATGTGCATTGATGCACTTCCTTGCTAGTGCTTGATGAAGTGGAGCGATTCTCCTGAATCATACTCCTGTGCTAAAAAAAACATGATCTCATGCTCATGGCTCCCCTGCTGCTGAGGTTGAGATCCTCTAGGGTCCCATACTTGAATTTGGAGTTGTCCATCTGATCCTCTTCCTTTTTGTTTCTATTGTTGTTTCTCTTCTACTACAGGATATCCTATGATCAGACTCTCTCTGCTAATGACTATCTCCTCTGCTGACTTCAACATCAACCTCCTTATCTCCTCTATTACTCTGTCCAACTGGTCTACTGGTTGGCTCCTCCTTTGCAGTCTTCTCTAATGCATCTCCTCTTCATCAGTTTCCAACTTGACATGTTGGATAAGATGAATCTGCACTATTATCCTTTCCTCCAGGGCTTCCAATCCTTCACACAAATCAATGGGTAGATCAATTTGATCTCCCATGCTATTTCTATCTCCTGTGGCACTGGTTTTCCACTCCACTCCAGATTCCATTTCTACAGTAGTGCCACTGATTTGTTGCCCAATGATATCCTCTGACAGTTATCCTTCTGTCATATCCTCTCCTTGTGCTGTTACAAGTCCAACTTCATCCAGCTGCTCCTGATCCTAGAATTTTTCTTCAATATTCACAACTACATCCCTCTGGCAGTCTTCTTCTATGCCTGGATTGCTCAACCAATCCTCCAACAACTTCAACTCTATCTCCCACTGAGTAAGCATCTAATCTGAATTCTCCTCTTCTTCTTCCACCTCCTAGGAATATGTCAATGTCTTCTTCTAATTTTCTATGATAGTCTTGGTTGGTTATCTCTCCTCTGCTGCACCTTCATCATGTGCACTAGCCTCTACTAGGTTGCTTGGCATAAATATACTGATTCCTCCAATGATCGGAATATGCCTCTGATCCTCCTCCTTTTTCAACAATTACTTTTTATATGAACTCTCCTATGATTTCATGAGACTCTCAGATAGTATCATCTCATCCTCCTTTCCCACTTGGAAACTTGAAGTTTCACTTATGCCCTCCTGACAGTTTATGAGATATTTTATTGATCTCATCTCATTTCCCTCCTGGAAATATCTAATACCACCTCTTCCCACCTAGTATTTTATGAAATCTTCAGTTGATCTCTCTTTCCTATCACTGAGGTTCCTTCCAACCGTTTGTTCACACATGTAAATCATTTCCTTCTCTTTGGAACTAAGGGTTTCATCATGCCTCAACCACCTCCTCAAATTCTACTTCTGCCTTCTGGAAATCAACTGTTGGATAAGCTAGTTTACTTTATTTCTCAAGGGCCATTCATACCTCCAGCTTACCTATGCCTCTTGTTTCATCTTCAATATCAACCTGTCAAGCTCTGCTTTCATCTCCTTGAGCTATTTTTCCTTCTTCTTAAGGTCTCTTTGAGATTTCTTCTTATGGCCTTCAATAATCATCTTTCACCTCTACTTTCAAGAACACATATGGTTCTTCTCCTTCAACCCACCCAGTTGTCTACTGAATGCTACACACTTGCAAAAAATATTCATAGAGCATTAATACTATTTCTTCTCCTCTCTTGCCTATTATCTACAGAAAAAAAAATCAACTTTGATACCACTTTCTGGTATCAGAAAAACATTTCCTCACTCTCTTGCTACCTAAAACCAAAATCGACCTCTCATACCACTTTATGGAGACCCCCTCCCACACCCGGGGTCTGTTTGACCTCCCGATCTAGGATGATTCACAATCGGGATACAAATCGGCTCTTCGGGCCCTGTTGAGCCCCAAAATCCTATACACGTGTCCTTATCTTTCATGTGCAGGTCCAATGCTAAGAACCCACAGGTGCTTTTTATCTAAGCCCCTTTTCTCTTTTAAATCAAATTTGGTCTTTAGACCCTTTTCTCAAGCCAAATCTTCATATGACTAAGGTTCATGACCAGGCGCTAACCCAAAGGGCGATACTTCAGGCACTTATCCCTTCGATGATTTTTTAGTTGTGTCCAATCCACAATAACACTCACAAAGTGTCGATCGTCGAAAAAGTTAGATCAAATGGTTCTTACTCCACCACCAGATCAATGGATCTACGCCTCGTTCAAGCCTCATGCTTCGATGATTTTTCTCCTGATTATTTTCCACAAACCTCCAAAATCGTTGAATAGGTGAACATGTCCAAGTGTTAAATTGAGGGCTCTGAAGCCTCAACAAATGGATGGCTCAGATGTCTTCTTCTTCGGGCTTTAGGATTTTTGGGCATCCACACAACACAACCAAGAACACGCGGAGTGTTGAACACTGAAAAGGCTGATCAGATGGCTCTGGTTCCTTCAAAGATTGATGGCCCACAATATGTTTACGCTCTAGCTTCGATGGATTAAAACACACCATACACAATATTCTCCATAAGTTCTCTATCGCCTGAATTCCAAATCTGACGACACGTGTCCATTGTGATGGACGACCCTGAGGAACTCCGACCTTCGAGAATTCTCACCCCAACAAAACTTAATTCCTCTGAACCTTGAACTAACAGAGCTTAGATCCATGCTCCATGTGTCCTTTCCAATAGACGGTCGATATTCACTCTGGCTCCCAGCCCTTCGGGAGTCCACCCTCTTTTGCACCTTCTTCCTCTTGAACCTCGAGCCAATGGAGTTGATATCTACTATCCATGTGTCTTCCGCATCTGACGGACATGTTTGGCTTTGAACTTCGGGCCTCCAAATGGTTTCGCTCCATGCTATCAAATATTCCCCGAAGTCTCTGTCCCTCGAAGCACATGATCCAGTGACACCTCCACTGAGATTAATGGTGGATATGGGCTCCACTGTTTGAGGCTTCAGGATCCTTGAGAACTCCTTACACTACAATTCCTTCCTCCTGGAGTGTCTACCTTTCAGACTCCAGGATTTGATGACACGTGTCCTCTTGCTTCAATGGTGAGGATATACTCCAAGGCTTTGACAACTTCTCACCCCAATGCTCCAATTTCACAATCATCTAAAGTAAAATTCCTCTGGACTAAGGGATCTACTGACACATGTCCTTTGAAATGGATGGCTACGATTAGCTCTGCCCTTCTGTACTTTAGGTGTCGATTGAACGTTCCACACTTCGGATTTCCCATACTACCATCTCTATGAAATAAACAATCCATTGACACCCGTCCTTACAGATGAATTGTCCTGATTTACTCTGTATCCCTGGACTTTGGGGATCCCAATGCCTCCACACTCCAAAACTCATGAATGCGCGAAGTCCAAAGGACTTATCTGATTAACTCTTGCACAACTCTTCTGGATATTACTATTGTTATATCTTCTGTAAACTCCCAAATGGATCTCATATGCTCGACCCTTGAAAGAAGAAAATCCTATGAACTTACGAAGTTCAAAATGGGTAGAGGGTTAAATCCCTTGAAACTTACCTGGAGCAGATGATTGTCAATCCTCACTCCTATATCCAATGGTTGTAGTTTATCCTCCTCCATTGTGCACTCCTCCTTGAGCATGGACTCTGATCTAATGGTCCAGATATGATCTCCCACCAAGATCAATGGTTGTTGTACCTGCTCCCTCTGTGAACACTATGCTTTCCATATGATGAAGGATTTCTCAAACTTTTTCAAAGGATTAGCCTTTGATCTTCTCTCTCTATGAGCTAACTACTCGAATTGCACCCACGCTACACCTTCTAAGCTTGAAATGATTTAGAATTCAAAGGGGCTCGGCCCTTTGAACATTTCTTCCTTGCAAGAATGTCATCTTTGCCTCTTCTTGAACTCTTTGAAAAACTCTCTCCCTCCTAATATTTGGTTAACTTCAAGGGACTTCATCCCTAGAGCACACCTTCTCTTCTCCCACAGTCCGAGACTTGGACTATTTTTGGATTTCTTCCCTCCTGGTAGGGACTCTGTACACAACTATACTATCTCTCCTAATATTTTAACTCACTTGGATCTATAAGGGTCTCGACCATTTTCTCCCTTAAAAAATCCTTCTACCCTCTTGGAAGTGGAGACACTCTTCCTCTTGATATTTTGTGGACTTGAAGCCACTCGAAATCTAGTGCACTCCTTGCACTCTCTTGCTGAATTTGATTAACACTTAACATAGTGTTTCCTATATGCACTCTTTTCACTCTAAGTTTCTAATAGAATCATACTTAAGACTTTTTCCAAAAGTCTTTTTGTGCATTCCTTGTGCTCGCTCGATGCACTCCTTCAAGATCCTTCTTCTCTCAAAGTGTTGAGTAACTCTGGTAATTTTTCTTCAGAGTGTTCAACAACTCTGATAGGATTTCCATAGAACTAATCCTTCTGAGCTTCATAATGGTTTTGTTGTTCCCACTTGGAACGCTCTTCTCTGAACTCGAGAGAGAGTTCAAGTGAACTCCTTGCATTGGCTTCACAGCGTTTTCAATACTCTTGTGTGCATTCCATGCACAAGCCTAAGAGCCCATAACTACTCATAAATCCACAAAGATAGAGAAGTATATCTAATTCCTACAAAGGGAACATATATCCATATAAAAACATATATAAATAAACACAAACAAATTCAAATAATATCCATTCATATTACATAAAAACACAGACACCTCATATGCAGGAAAAACTTCTTTTGTATTAATTCTGAATGCTTCTGTACAAATATTTAGAAAGGATGGACTGCAACTGAGTCTCATCTCTTCTCCTTTCCTCTCTTGATCTCTCTCTACATCTCTCTCAACTACTCATCCCATGAATTTTGATACAAGAAAATATTACAAAAGAGGGGCTCCTCGAGCCTTCCCTCCACCTACCTACTCGCATTGAATTGCATTTAATTACATTCAATGGACATCTAGTTTGAACTAGGCCTAAACCCATCTACCTGTAATCCATTAAAGGTGCCTTCACATGAAACCTATACAAAGGCACATGGATCAGATTCTTTGAGACGTACAACATTTAATTTTATTTAATTACATAAAAAAAATTAAATTTGGGTTCAAAATGAGAGGGATTACGCCTCTCTTCCTTTGGAACCCATTCCTCCATGTGTGTTGATGTGCTAGCTTGCTGGATATTAATGAGGTGGAGCGATTCTCCTACATCAAAGATACCTTGATTATATGATCAAGTGGCTATATTGATTATACAACTTCACCTTACATTTTCAGGACCTGATCTTCCAATCCCTAGGGCCTCATGTAAGTAGGTATGTCATCTTGTTTTCCTACATTTGCATCTTGATTTCTCATAGTAGCTTACTTGCATTTCATATTTTATTTTCATTTTGATCTACTTGCATTATTGATTTACATGTTTCTCTTTCATCATATATATGAAAAATAAAAAAACTTTTCTTTTTAGATTAGTTGTCAATTTGAAATTTTTATTTTGATTGTATGGACAAAGGGTGAGTAGAGACACCCTAGATTTTACATTTTTATGTTTCAGTGTAGGAAAAGGTCATACTAGGAGATGTTGAGGTTCTCATTCATTCTACAACGAGTACATGTCTTTGAGTAGGAGCCATATGTTATCCCCAAATTCTAGGGATAACTAAGGAGATGGTGTCTCAAGGCCCTCAGGTTGTTGACATGGAGTACTGAGAGACAAATGACTAACAAGGTACACTTGCAAAGATAGAGGCCTGCCTCACCACCACAGATCTCAGATTCATCACAATGGTATCCACCACATCAGCTTTCTTCCAGAAGACATTGGGTCTTGCTCCATGAGGTACAAGCCAAGATTTATGGTGAGTGTCATTTCAATATTTGAGGCATTTGAGTCTGTTGCATTTAGAAGTTGATTTTGATTCTATAATGTTTGTTTGGAAGTTATTCTCTTTGCCTATTTTCACCTTGGAGGTTGACATTATTCCCTAATAAGTGGTCTAGAGGGGGGTGAATCAGTATGATCACAATTAATACTTTTAATCACTATATAAAACATCCAATAATTATCACGAGCATTCAAAAAACCATAATTCAATGCATATACATCACAAAAACACATTACACCATATTTTTATGTGGAAACCTAATGTGGGAGAAAAAAACATAATACTTTTATTATTTATCAAAGAGTACAATCATTGGAAGAACCAACTTCCTATTTCTCCAGCTACAACTAGAAGGAGGCTCCAAACCCCTATTTACAGGATACAACCTGAAGGAAGCTCCAACTCCCTAATTTACTAGCTCGAACTAGAAGGAGGCTACAAACCCCTTTTCTTTCCTCGTCCAACTGCCTTGAAATATAAATTTAGACCAACATGTCACTACCTTTATCACCGATAACCTATTGTTGTTTCTATCTCTGATATTTCTGCTACTTCTAATAATATCAATATCTCATCAAGACTACAACCACACACACTTCATACCAATATCCACAAGAGAATTCTCCAAATCAAATTCTTATGAATCACTAAGACATACCTATTCATGATTTCTTCAAAATATTCACCTTAACACAGACAAGAAGACATACCTTCAATCATGTAGCTGACCTGATTTTAGATCCCTAATCTTCACAAATTTTCCTCACAGGTCCAAGACCCTATGCACTGTCTTCCTGTGGGTATCCACACTTTTCCTCACTGCACCCCATAGATGTACATGGTTTCCCTCTTGAAAGCCACATATTTACTCAAAGAACATTTGTCTGAAACTTCTTCTCCGTACTCTTAGCTCTTGCAAACTTATTACTTCACTGGACTTCTCTGCCTTCAAATCACTACCTCAAATATCCAACCTATATTCTTAGAAGTGATTCATAGAAGTAATCTCCAAATGACTCTTCTATGTGTTTTAATTAGGATCTCATGCAACTGTCATGCACATGCAACTTGTTAACTTATTAGGAAACTTGTTTAACTTTTGATGAGGATATCATGCAACTGAGATGTAACTTGTTAACTTGTGTTTATATCTACTTTACATAGAAATGAAACCTGTTAACCTCTTATTCAAGGGTTGACATCAATTCCAGCCAATCTAATGACAATTCATATTTCAACAATTTATTCTTTCAACAATTAGTTAATCTTTCAAAAATTATTATTTTGATAATTAATTAATATTTCAACAATCTCCACCTTTGGAATTGATAGAAACACTTATACACCACACTTCTCTTGTTCATGTTGTCTCCCCCTGTCTTCATTCCTCTCTCTTCCTTTCCATGCATTTGTTTTTATCTCTCCCTTTTTCATCAATGGTAAATGACAACTTCTCCTTGGGGATGCTCCCCTTTATGTAAGCCTTTGATCTCTACTGATGTTTCTCTTCATGGTGCTTCCTGATGTAAATATATGATAAAAAGAATTCAAGTATTTCATGATTACCTCTTCTCTCCCCCTATCTTACTATGACAACTTCCATGTAGATCATTGTGGGGCTGAAACTACTCTAAGTTTTTTTTGAAGACACTCAAAAGTCTCCCTCGGAAGAGGTTTGGTGAACATATCTGCAATATGTTCTTTTGTCCCTATTATCCCCATTTTTTTGATAACTAAGGATATTATGTCTTGTGGCCCTCAGGTTACATATATGGAGTGATGAGAAACTACATGCCCAACATTATCCTTTTGCACAGTTGGAGACCCTTCTCATCACCACATAGGTCACAGATTTTCAAATGGCATCCACCACATCAGCGGACTTCTGGAAGGAAGTGGGCCTTGCTCCATGAGGTACAAGTCAGTATTATGGTGAGAATAATTTCAATATTTAAGGCATTTAAGTATGTTGTATCTCATATTTCTCTAGATTTCATTATACATGCTTTCACATTATGCCTTTTTCTTTGCTTCACCTTGATGGTTGACATTGTTCCCTAGTAAGTGGTCTTCCTTGGGGATGGTTTATATACTAGTAACTCCCTTGAAGATCCATCGTATCGTTCCCAACCATACTTACCCCTTTCCATCACTATTTGCCCCCATTTACTTATTTCTTGGAATTTTAGGGTGTATTGACCCAAGAAGGGTTTGTCCCTCATTCTATGGGAAAAAGGGGTTGAAGGACCAGAGGGATTTATTTTGGATAAAATATAAAATCCTATGTATGAATAGTCTATATGATTCTCCCATGAATCACCCAATAAACAAATAAAACACTTATCTTGGAGAAAAGGGGGACCCACAAGAAATATTATTACGAATGCTTAAAAGGTTAGTTGGAGGATAGGAGGTATCATCACACGTTAGCCTATCATGTCCATGAATATGTAGTGGTATGACATTACCATCATCTGGTCACCAAGAGAGGGTGATGGCTCTCAGTTGCATAGGTGAGAGAAAGGGGGTCGCATCATGATCCAACCTTCTCATTTATGCTAGGTATTTGTGGGTGCCATTGTCATTATCTGGACACCACACTAGATAAGTGGCCTTCAACTTGTCCTTAAATTATGAAAGAAATAAAAAATGTCAAAATGATGGGCTTGGAAAATTTCATTGCAAACGAAGGTGCCACACACCCTCTACAAAGGAACCCATTGATTCTTGAACTTTAACCACTTCACCCACTTTACATGGCTTAGAGAGGGATCTATTGGAAACTCTCCTTAACCTAGGAAAATATCTACCCAATAGGACACCTCATCAACTCTCCCATATTTAATCTTGACAAGTTGCATAATGTCTGTGCGCACTTAATTGTTTGACATAATGATATTTGAAGCACATGCATAGGTGGCTCATTTATTGATTGGATTCAATTATCATGATGTTATGAATTGAGATCCTTGGAGGGTGTGCTTATTTGTCTTTGCAGAACCTCTTTTGTGGACAGGTTTTGGAAGAACAAGCCTAGCTTGGGCTTCCATGGGGCTTGAAGCCCACAGGTGGATGCTAAGGGATGCATTCCAAATGAGAGAGATCAAACTTTTAATTCCTAGAATATGACTTGGATGTCATAACCTATCCCCCACATGCCAAATGTTTTTCCTAGGAGAGGCAAAACATCACCTTTAGAGGCATGTCGTCACCTAGGGGGGTTAGGGTTTGGTGGTGAGTTGACATGCATTGGCACAAGGAAATTTTTATGGGATTGAGCCTTGATCATGATCTAAGTTGTTGGGATGCTTGACATGTGGATTTGGGAGGCCTTTCTACACTCTTACATCACCAACGACCTTCTCCTAGTGCCAAAATGTCCCCTAAAGGGCTAAGGTCCATATAACTAGGGATTTTTCTTTGTGCAAAAGTGAAATTAAAGTAAATTGTTTAATATTACTTTGTAAAAGGGAAAATATTAGGGTTGTTGACCCATATTCTTGTGGTTTACCCTTGATTATGTGGACAAACTATATTAGTGACATTTTGTATAAATAATAGATCATAAGATCTCATTTTAACATAACTCTCCCTCTTGTGAGAAGTATTCATTCTGAAATTTTCTTTACACTTGGAGCATTTTTCCTTTTGTGCTATGGAATAATGCTTTTATGGTTATGGTTCATGATGATGATGGTGCGCTATCTCTTGGAGGTCAATTTTTTATGTTTTGGAGGTTTACTTTGGCATGCTAAGAGCTTTTTCTTGAATGGTATGGTTTCTTTACCTTGTTATTATCATTTTTAATTCAAGTTGAAGTTGTTTTGGTGAAGGATATATAGGGTGTATAAGGATATACACCCCTATCCTAGTTTCCACCATTTAATCAAGCTATTTTGCAAGGGATTTGTTGAGGAAGTAAGAGGATTTATACCCCTCATATTTAAATTGTAGATAGGTTTCTTACCTTGGGAAGTAAGAGGATTTACACCCCAAGGGTTTAGTAACCCCATCTCTTTATTTTTTACCCCATTAACCCATAACTAAAGGCACTAGTCTTGAGTTTGAGAAACAAAATATTGCATTGGGAAACATAATTTCTTGTCCTTTTTACTTTTTGCAACTTAGATTGTCTTCATTGTTCCTTGGGAACCTCAAAACCACTAGGGAATCCCCATAAAAGGGATAGTTCTTTCTGATTTTACAAATTTTTATCTTCATCCATTAGGGCTGGAAAAAACCCTAACTCAATTGATTAATAACTCTCTCATCAACCACTAGAAACTTCCCAAAGTTTGCACACTTATCTTACTTGCTCTAATGCACTTTTTGGAAACGTTTGGAGGTGTTTTGGTGGCTGATTTTATTTCTGTAATAAATTGAATTTTACAGACATAAGGATGATATAATGTTTCGTAGAAAAGTGTTTACAACAACCTTATCTTTCCATGCTAGTATCTTGGTTTTTCATCTTGAGTTTTTCTAGTCTTTAACTAACCTTTATCTTATATCCTCTACTTGATTTCTAGAATATATTTTTCAGCTTATGGTGTCATTCTATTTCTGATATACATTGTTACTAAAATATGTTATTAGGTACAACAAGCTTAACTTGCTTGTCCAATTGATTATATTACAATATATGCTTGTTTTTCTTGTGTCTCGAGCATGTATTTCATCATTTGTAGGTTACTCAACATACTTGGAAACCCTTGGTCCTTCCCAAGACTTCATTCCAATACTTTAATACCATTTAGATTTGAATTCTAGGGAATTCATCTCCATCTTCATCGTTTTTCATCTCTTTCCCCTAGGGTCACCAAGATTCCCCCCTTGAGGTGACTACCTCACCTCTAAAGTGATGGGGATACCTGACTAAGGAGAAAATGGGTAGGTGACCTTTTAGTTTTCTCCATTTAGTAGTTGGGTCAAGATTTTCCCAACCTACAACTTGTGAGATAACATTTTGGTGTCGTTGTCGGGGATGATTTTGAATCCTCTTCGGAACCCTAACGACACTTTGGAAAGCTATCTTGAAGCCTTTCCCTTAGGTTTCTTGGTGATTACACCCAAGGGATGTTCCCTTTCCACCTTTCTTGATGATATCATATTGAAGCTCATTGGTGACTCCACCTTCCTAGAACCCTTCTTTTCCCAAACCTTTTTCCCTGGGAGGTTCAAGCCTTCTAAGGTTTACCAAAGAAGGACTTCTCTCAAATATCTCGTTGTTAAAACCCTCTTCCATAATACCCTTCCTCTTGATCCAATGGATCACCCTTGGGTAAAGGATATATACAAAACTCTCAACATGTTCAACATCCAAGGATACCCTAATACAATGCCAAAAGAAGTCAACAAGTGGTTGCCAAGATTCCCGAGAAATAATGTGATAACTATTGAGGAACATATTTATGTCATGGGCTGGGACATGGAAAATAAAGGTATTAAGAATGAATATGTGGCCATGAAGTTATTTACCTCATCATTGACTGAAGAATCCCTTGATTGGTTGATAGGACTCCCTGACAATCTTCTCACGTCATACAAAGCTTTTTCCAACTTATTCAAGAACATATGGTCAACAAAGGTAGATGGTGGGATGCTTGGGGATAAATTTAATCAGATAAAGAAAAGGGAGAGTGAAATAGTGAAGGAATTCAATACCATATTTGACAGGTTATATAATCAAATTCCAACAAAATTCCATCCTACAACATCATCAATTTGTCTCCTTTACATGAATTCTTTTAAAGACAATTTTTGATTCATACTCAAAGACAAAAATACCACATCATTGGCACAAGACAAGTACAATGTCGATATTGAATAAAATCACATTGATTCAAGGGTAGAACCCTCGTGTCAAAATAGAAGCAAAGACTAAGGTTTACAACAATAGTCCTAGTGATCTAATTTCCCTCTTAACTCAGAAGATAGAATAGATGAACACTCATTTTATACAGGTGCAAAATCATATTATGGGTTGTTTTATAGCACAATATGTACTTTCCCAAAGACAAAGGCAAGTGAATGTAAGATTGGCGTAACAGGGGCTGACCTATCACTGTCACCATAATAGGAAGCCCCTTTTTGTTTAGGAGTATATCAAAGTCACTGTAACACCCCAGGTTGTGAACCCCCATTTTAAATCATGTATTGTTACAATGATGAGAGGCTTGAGTTCCCAAACAATTATTTAAAGGGAAAGTATGCCCAAGAAATGTAATGCTTTGATCATTATTAATAATAAACACATCACTGGCTACTAGATGGACAAGGACTAGAGTTATAGGGGGATATGAGTCCACAAGAGAGGGGTCTTGAGAGGCTAAATGTTTATTCCTATGTTAATTACCTTTTTGCCTAAAGGGGGGAATCGGTTATGTGAGCTTCTTGGGGAGGCCAGGAGGTTCTTGATTTCCCCACAAACATACTTAAACCCGCCCCTGGTCCGATTGTGGGGTTGTTCATTGTGTTTTCCGCTCCATCACCTTTGTGTTACCTAATTATTACCATCACATAATCCCATGCACTTACCTACCTCCTCCATCCATCCTCACCTGCATATTGGTCTCGGGAAGGGGGACCAAACTGCGAAAGAATTATCCATAGATAGTTGGTTGTAGTGGCTGTTGGTGTGATCCAGTCGTGCCTTGAGGCATGCATGTCTAATATGCAGTGGAATGTGTCCATCATGGCTCACAACTGCGAGTGCTGAGAGTTCCAACATTGAGATTCTAAACCAGTTGTGTTGGAGGCTCGAATAAGGAGAAGGACTGCCAGAGGGACTGCATGGCAGAGAAAGGTGGAGGTTCATTCTCTTGGGTGGTGCAAGATGGGTAGAAGAGAGCTGGGTAGTTGGATTTTTGTGAGTGATGGGAAGCCTGTGAGAGCTTGAGAACTGACTGGTTTGGGAAGCCAAGTTCACTCTGGAACCGTCCTTGTGGATTCATAGCCCTGGCTCGGGGGTGATGCTACTGTTGATATTTGGAGAAGTAGTGTCTATGGTTGGGTGGAACTTCCTTGGTCTACTGCCAGTTGGTGTCATATTTCATAAATATAAGTGCTCTCCGTTGTGATATTAGCATCTTTGTATGAATGTTTTTCCGCTGTATATAATTATCGTTAATTGAATATTTAGAACATGCATGCTGGATGGATATTACTGTGCATGTCGTTAATTCTCTTATCTTATGCATCTTTAATAAATAAATAAGGTATCTGTATGAGAAAGAATTATGAAGGTGGGATTGCAGGTAGCATACCCCAGCCTGTGGCTGGTGGGGTATATTACAGTTACCCCAAGGGAGATGTCGCCAATGACCTAAAGGGATGATAAGACTAAGTAAAGGATGCAAGAAAATCCCCCTCTCACTGGTCACTCAAGTCAAAAGGTTTTTAAGGTCTTTAAGGGATGAAGCAATGATAAAATGGAGTGTACCTTCCCAGAACAAGACAACAAAGAAAATATGGTAGCTTTCAAATACAAAATATGATGTTAGTGCTTCTTAAGACCATGAACCTTAAAAAAATAGTCTAAATGATATAAAATTGCAGCAATGTAACAGTTTACAACAAAAATAAGTATTTTGTAACAACCACAAAAATTATGCCTTGAAATTGCTTGAAAAAGACAAGAAAATATAGCTTTAACTAGGAAGAATGATAGTTAATTTTCACAAGCACATTTGGCAATGTCTAGCTAGAATTTAATGTCACTTTTGCATAGAAGTTTTTGCAGTTAGATGGTTGTAGAAACATTTTGTAACAACAACAAATTCTATTGCTCAAAATTGCAAGGAAACACCATGTAAACTTTGTATTTATCTATTAGATAAATTGGAAATTGTCACAATCAATTTCTGAGTGAGCTAAGTGCAAGTTATGTAGGTGAATGCGGAAAATTAGAATGAATTAATATGGTTGTAGTAGTGATTTTCAAAATAAACAAGTTAGATAAGGAATTAGTCTAGTATAGGGTTAGTAAAGTTAGCAAAATCTTCAAGGAAGAAGGTTTGAGTGCTTCTTTGATCAATTGTTCAATAAGAGAGAGACTAGAACTAGTGCCTTCTAGGGATTATGGAGTCAAGTTGAGGCTTCTTATAAGGCTGCAAATCAATTTTGATAGTGCAAAAAAGTCTAAGAGGGAGAATGCGTAGGAGAAGTAGTAACTTAAGTCCCCTTATGCATTTTACTAAAGAAACAAGATACTAGGGTGTAGGAAATTCTAGGCCCTAACACCTTGTTCTCCTTAGGCTTCTTATGGGAAAAACTTAGGAAAATATAACTAGGTCAAAACCTTAGAGTGATAACAAATTAGGACTCTAGGGTTTTACTAGTTACTAGATCAAATCAATGAAAAACTTTGGCAAATAGAAAGTACGAAAGTAGAAAATTAAGTTCGTTACTTCAAGCATTAAGTATACCATGCAATATCATAATATTGTATGAGAAAATAAAACGATACATAAACCATTCAATAAATGAAAAAAATGCAGATTTTACCTACTTGCACCAAGAATAATCATGAAAATACCATGCAAGTTCACCATAAAAGCTTCCAATATTGATTCACTTGCAAAAATTCAGCCTTATACAAGACTGTGCCTCACAATTTCAGCCAATAGCCTTTCTAGGGAAAAATTTCAGGCCTCTCCTCTTGTGTGAAGAGTTGTGATCTAAAAATGAATGTACTTTTTGTTTATTTATACAAAACTGGTGAACTTTAATTAATTTCAGGTCAAATAAAGGACGACTTGGCCAATTTACAAATAAATTCAAATTAGACATAAATAAAACTAATTAACATATAAAAAAACTTCCAAGGGTGATGTCATGCCCTTATAGGGTGACGTTGAGCCCCTAAGGTGGAACGTTGGGCTCCAGATGCTAAACATTTGGCCTCCAAAGGACCTGGATGATGCCCACACGTGCCAACTATCTCACAACTTCCCTCAAAATGAAAACCCTAGCTCTAGATCACATCGAGGATCATGATGGTGACATCATGGGCTCTCAAAGGTCAACGTCTAGGTGGAAAAGAAATATCCCCCTAGGTCTAGGTTTTCCAGGGTGCCTCCAAGGTGACATCCTTATTTATTCCTGGTGTAAATATCTAATGTCTTCTTATCCATGGCTAGGATTACAACATCCATTTGTGGTGTTTTATCCCCATGAAGGTCTGAGCTAATCATTCCCCCATGTGTATGTGTCCACCAAGCAAGGTCCTGCAGCAACAACACGTACGAACTCCAGGGTTTCATAAGTCACATGGATCATAACATGTAAATCACATCCAATAATTAAATTACCCAAACATGTGCATCAAATTCCCCTTTACCCAGACAAATGCTCAAAGAAATTATACGATTTAACAAGTCAATTTTGGAGAAGGTTTTAGGATGTTGTATTGGGATAATCCTCCTTAAGTTTGGGGTGTTTCCCAAGTAAGAACCAATCTATATCATGTAAGTGTATCAGGTGGCATGGGGTAGTGGTTGGGCATGGGGTGCAGTGATAACAAGGAAATGTAAATCTTACCTGTGGGTGCCTTTGTAGAGGGTGAGTTGCACCTTGTCATGGATGCCATTGTTTCCTATCCCATTCATTGCCTTTTATTCTTAGTTGCATTGATCTTTTTCTTTTATGCTTCAAGGGAAGACTTGAGGGACACTTTCCTGGCTTGGTGACCAGAGGTGGCAACATTATCCACAAACATTTCACGAAGATGAGAAGGTTGGCTCGTGATGAGACCCCTTTTCTCTTGGCTATGCCACCAAGAGTCACTACCCTGGTTTGGTGACCAGATACATGGTAGTTTCATATTGCTACATGTCCATGGTCATAATATGCCAACTCTTGATGAGACCTCCTATCCACCAACTAATACCCTGAGTGTTTATTTATTTTATGGGTTCCCTTTTCTTACTGAGAAGCCTTTTACTGCTTTCTTGAGAATCCCTGGGTGAAGCATATCAAAGGTTTCATTTTTTGCTTTTAACTCTTTTCAGCTACTTTTACCCTTTGGGCCTTTAGCCCCTTCTTCCCACAAGGCAAGGTACAACCCTTCCTAGTGTGGAAAATCCCAATGCCCGATCAAAGGTAGTGGGGAAATGAGAGGAATAAAGATGGAAAGTGGTAAGTATGGAGGGAATGGGCGATGATCTTTCATAAACCCACCCAATGGAAACCCATCCTAAAGGGAGATCAAGTTACTAGGGCATCATGTCACCCTTCCATGTATGAACAAGTTAAAGAGAATAATTTACAAGGAAACATTATGAAATGAAGGAGAATCCAATGTAACATATTTAGGTTCTTCAAGAGTCAGAGTGACACATACCATGATACCTGGACTTATTACCTCATGGAGCAAGACTTACTGCTACTTCAGGACTAGGCTGGTGGGATGGATAATGTTGTTGATAAATGGGTTGCACTGAAGAAAAGAGGGGCCCTTTGGGGCCATTCTCAAGTCATCCCACTCTCGACACTCCATGTCTAGGAACTATGGGCATTGAGCCATTATCTCCTTAGTTATCCCTAGGGTACACTAGAAAATTTAGCTCATTTTGCGACGACGATTTCGATGCTCTTGCGACGTTATGTCTTGGATATTGTGACGAATCCTGAGTCTCTGAAATGTCATTTTATGTCACGTGGAAATTGTGAAAAACTTGAATTACCATCAAAAGAGAGATGACCCAAAGGAATTTCTCACAATTGCAACAAAAAAGAAATATCATCGCTAATACGAAAATATAGGCAACCTAAGTGAAACCAACATGTCGTCGCAATTGAGACAACCATTGCGACGACAAATTTCGTTGTCTATAAAGAAAATGTGTCGCAACAATATCAGTGTTTGTCGTACTTGTTCCGACAACTTTTTTATGTTTATGTAGAAAATATGTAACAATAATTTAAGTTTTCATCGCACTTGTGTTGCAACAATATAAGTGGTCGTCGCCATTGCGATGACAACTTTTCATTGTTTATATTGCAAAATTGTCGCAACAATATAAGTTTTCATCGCAACTGAGACCACAACTTTCGTTGTTTATATGGAAAAAGCGTCGCAACAATATATGTTGGCGTCATAATTGCAATGACAACTTTCATTTTTTATATGGAAAAAGTGTTGTGGCAGTATATGTTGTCGTCGCAATGGCGATGACAATTTTTGTTCTTTATATGAAAAAATCATTGTAGAAATATATGTTGTCGCCGCATTTGAGATGACAGTTTTCGTTGTTTATATGGAAAAAGCGTCGTAGAAATATATGTTGTCGTTGTAATGGAAACGACAATTTTTATTCTTTATATGGAAAAAGCGTCGTAGCAATATATGTTGTCATCGCAATTGCGACGAAAAATATTTATTTAAAAAAAAATTAAAAAATTATTTTAGGCTGCAATTTTAATATTAATATTACCATATCCTCCAAGTGGAACATGGTTTCTCCTATAATTCCTTAGATAATGGGGATAGGTCTCAATGCCTTGATAATGTGCATGAGAGGACAATAAATCCCTTAGGCTCTAAATGAATCTTT
>ML819569.1:9351-36569 GCA_009831015.1 Picea engelmannii
GTTGTCTTCATTTCTTTTAATGTAACATTTACTTCCAAAAAATTTGAAGTGCTTTATTGATGTTGATATGCTATGACATAGCTCATAAGGTGGTTTATCACTGTTTACTCTTATGTGCACCTTATTGAGAATGTTGACAACAGTTTGAACAACCTCTCCCCAAAAGGTTCTGGGTACTTATGATTCATCAAGCTTGGACCTGGCCATTTATTGAACCGTTATGTTCATCCTTTCCGCTACTCCATTCTGATGAGGATTTTTGGAAATAGAAAACTGTCTCTTGACCCTATTTTTTTTCACAAAAAACTGTTGAATTCATCAGATGTGAATTCTCTTCCTCTATCTGACCTTAGGAATTTAATTTTTAATTCCATTTCATTTTCTACATACACTTTGAAGATTTTGAATTTTTCAAAAGCCTTGAATTTATGCCTCAACAATCCATCCCAAGCCATTTTGGTATAGTAATCAATTAACATAATGAAGTATATTTCACCTCAAGGGGATTGTGTACTCGTAGGAACACAAAGATTTGTATGAATTAGCTAAAGAGGTTGACTGATGGAGTGTTCTCTTGCCTTGAATTGAACTCTTGACTATTTTCCAAACTGACATGACTTGCAGACAACATTCTCAGGTTTAAAGATCTTAGGAATATCTCTCACAACATGTTTTCTTCCTAGCTTTACAAGCTGATTAAAACTAATATGACCTATTCTTTTGTGCCAAATCCAGCTCTCATCAGTTTTACCAATGCAACATTTTTCTTTGCCTTCTAGAACATACACATTCCTTGAAGTTTTGATTTCCTTAACAACAATCTTCTTTGTATTCACATCCATTACCTTACAACCTCTTGAATGAAAAATAACATTGTGTCCTTGGTCACACATTTGACTTACACTTAATAAGTTATGTTTTAGACCATAAACATACAACACATTTTTTTCTTTGGTATTTCCCTTTTTATCTTAATCTAAAACAACCATTCATTTTCCTCTAATTCTGGCTATGGAGCATTGTTTTCAAAAGTGAAATTACAAAATTTTTCTTTAGTTAATAATTCAAACTTCCTTTTGTCTCATATCATGTGCTTGGAGTAGCCACTATCAATGTACCATTGATTTTCTTGATTTTTGGCATATAGAGCTAGTCCACAATTTTCTTCACTTTTATTTTTCTTCCTCCAAACCTTGGTAAAATCTTCTTGTTTGTCTTGCCTAAAGATAAGAAACAACTTGCTTCTGCATTCACTTGCCTTGTGTCCAAAATTATTGCATATGTGGCATTCGAGGTCATTTAGTAAAGGATATAAGTCATTATTGAAAGAATTTTGAACCATTGCCTTTTGAGGATTGTTGAATCTCTTTCCTATACTTCTGTTATATCTCAAAAATATGCAACTTACAACCTTATGTCCAAAGTTGCCACTAGAAGAACAATATCCATAGAAAAAATTTGAATGCCTTGGAATGAAAAAATTACTTGTAGAAATCAATCTTTATCTCCTAACTTGATAAGATTCAAGCACCCGTTGCTTCCTTACTTCATAGTTGGTCTAATTTAGTTCTGACTGCTTCTTCTTTTCATCTTTTTCTTGGTTAGGATAGCTATTGTTTCCCTTGAGAGAATTTGCATAACTTGTAGGCTTCTCACTGGCTGTAATGTTGGTGCTTGACTCACCTTTGACAATTTGTAGACTTTCCTTATATCCCAACCCTGTCTTGTCATTTGATGATCTATGATTGCTTAGAATGTTATCTAGAGTTTCAAATACTTTTATGAATTTTATTTGAGTCTTGGATTTCTCTATATCTTTTCTTAAGGCAATTATTCCTTCTTCTAGTTTGTTGCAGATATTCTCCCTTTATTTTATCCGATTTATCAATACTTGTTCATTTCTTTTGGATTCTTCTAACTGATTTTTTAATATGACTATTTCTTCACTGACCTTATTGTCTTTGTAGTTGTATACCTGGAAATTTTCTTTTCTTATTTTGTTGTTTTTCTTGAGTCAGGATATTTCCTCCAAAGAACTAATGAGTTCTCCTTCCATGTCTACTACAACTTCACACTCTTCTATGTCTGTTTGATCATATTTGTGTTGTTCCAAAGCCATGAGAATTTTTTCATCTTGAATTAGATCTGGCTTATCTTCTTCTTCGTCAAATCTGTTGCTATCCTCCTTTGAATAAAAACTATTCGTTTTAAAAGGATCTTTAAAATTGCCAAGTTTTTCCTTGCCTTTTCTTTCCTTTTGCATTGGTGATATTTCCTTTAAAAGGACATTTAGAGGCAAAACGACCAAATTTACCACAATGGAAGCATTTAAATGGTAACATACCTTTATATTTTCCAGATCCCCTCTTCAAATTCTTCACAAAGTTGGCTTCTTCTTCATATGAAAAGTGTTCTGATGAACCATAATCTTGAGATGTTGACGATTTGACTGATGCTTTGAAGACTACATCAATTAGATCTGGTTGTTCTTTCCTAGTTCTCATCTCATAAGTAGTCAGAATTCCATGGATCCTATCTATAGTCAGTTTGTCTAGTTCATGCATTTCTTTTATAGCTGATATGTTTGCATCAAGTCTCGAGGAAAGAGATCTCAGTACCTTCTCATCTACCATAGCTTCTTTAATTTCCTCTCCTATCCCTTTCATGGTGTTTATAGTCTCATCCAATCTGAGAAAGAAATCTACAATATTTTCATATTGACTCATTCTTAGGCTTTCAAACTACATTCTATGAGCTTGAAGTTTGGCCAACTTTACTTTTTCGTCTCCTTCATAACTGTATACCAATTTGTCCCATATTTCCTTTGTATATTCCAAATACATCACTTTAACAAATTCTGTTTCTGCAAGTCCTCCATGGATAACATTCATATCTTTTGCATTACTATAGTAATATTTCTTATCAGCTTCATCAATTGGAAGAGTAGTTTGTATTTTATAACCATATACCACACTTTGCCAGACTTCCATACCAAGAGACATCAAGTAGGTCTTCATTCTGATTTTCCAAAATGCAAAATTTGTTCCATTTAACATAGGAGGTTTGATTGAAAATAGACTTGATTGGCCATAATTTTTGTGTGATCTTCCTTCCAGCTGTTAGAATGTAAATGAAGGAACCTCACTCTGATACCAATTTTTGAAACTCACAACAATACTGAGAGTGGGAGGGTGTACAATATTTCATTAACCTTCTCTATTTTATTTTTCTTTCAACCAATTAAGTTATTTAGAAATGCGTACTTAATGATAGATACACATAGAAATCAAAATAAGCATATAAGTTATTTATAAGTGCACACTCAATGAAAGATACAAGTATAAATCAAATCAACACAATGAACACAATACACAAATATTTTTACGTGGAAACCCAATGTGGAAAAAACCACATAACATCTTCTTTATGTTCTTCTGCAAGCACCAACTTACAAGTTGTAAATTTTCAACTCAATAGACACCCACCTATCATAGATAGCGAGGAAACCAATCTTCTCAGGCACCAACTTGTCACAGATAATGAGGAAACTAATCCTCTCAGCAACCAACGTGTTACAAAATGAGGACACCAATCCTCTGTGAGCTTCGACTCATCCAAGCACCACCCTGCCACCCTAAACTCAGAAATTTTTTGTTACATCACTAAATCTTTCAACACATCTTGAAAAATTTACATTTATGTTCCTATGAACTGTTACAGTATCATCTTCCACTTTTCTTTGCATGCATCACCATAATCAGAGCACATCCATAATTTTAATAATTCGCCTGAGTTCACCTTCGTATATGTGGATGCGTAACAATTACAATGTGGATAAAATCTGACCACATCAAAATCCCGTCAGTTACGATTTTATCTAAATAAAGTATGAAAATTATATTGTGGACAAAATTTGACTAAATCAAATGGACCAAGTATTCCTATGACTTGTTAGGATATTTAGACACTTAGGAGTTAGTTAAGATCTACTTGGTCTAATGTGTCGTTAGGTAAAAGTGTGTTTCTTAGTGTGTTTCTTTAGTATGCATTAGTATGCATTTGTAGTTAGGAAATCCTACGGTCACGATATGTTCCCAACATAGAGTGATCCGACGATTCATACTCTCCTCGATCTCAACGACCATTGATCTACGGCTTGACACCCGATTGGTCCATGATCTCTATTTAAAGAGCATGGAGGGTCATTTTTCGATGATCAATTGTGAGAAACTCTCTTGTAAAATATCTCTATAATTTTTTTCTTTTGCATTAATAAATTGCTCCAAGTGGCTGCGTTGGCTGGGGCCGTGGATGTTTCCTGTAGGGGTTTTACCATGTGAAAACATCGATGTGTTGATCTTTGATCTGGTTATGTGAGTGGTTACTGAATGTGTTCATTCTCTTTTGGAATACCTGTGTTGTCAAACATGGTATCAGAGCTTGTTTGAAGACTCGCTCTTGTTGTAGATCGAGATTGTGAAGAAGAGTTGTCTCATATCCATTTTATCTCATTTTCACACATTTCTACACTAATAGGACTATTCCATTGTGTCCGAAGCACTCGTTTTAGTCAGGAACACCTTTCGTTTCACTCAAAAAGGTTTCCGTTTACCCAAGATACGACCATTACAATCAGATCCAGAGCGAAATTTTTTTCTTGTGTGAAAAGAGTTTTTTTTGAGTACACTCTCCAAGGCCGTCTTCAATAGCAACAACAACAACAATAAAAACAACAACAAAAGCAGTAGCAACAACAACAACAACAACAACAACAACAAAAACAACAACAACACCCCCAATCCTCTTCCTAAAAAATACAATATGTTTTTCTAGACCATTTGGTTAAAAGTTGCCTTCTTAAGTAAGAGGTCTTGAGTTCAAGTCTCTCTTTTGTTACTTTTTAAAAAAAATCTCATGCTCAAATTTATTTCACTTCAAGTATAAAAGTGAATCACTATAAGTGGCTTTAATATTTTATTTTAGAGTTATTTATTTTGTATACAGGTTTTCTTTTATAAGGTAACTTCATTGTAAAAGTGATCCCCACTTCTCTTTATAAAAGTGGGTCAATTCATAAAGCAACTTACAACATCACATGGTCATTTGGTTACCGTTTATGTTTTTTTTTTAAAAGGGAATAACTCTCACATCCGAAGTCCGTTTTCAGTGCCGTTTTTTTAAAACCGCATAACGTTTCGAGATTTTTCCATCCAGATCATCAGTTTCAGTTTTTAAATCCACATTATCTGCATATTTAATATGAATTGTACAAGTAATCTCTTACTTACCAACACCAACTACTTCCAATGGAAATATCATATGGAAGATTTATTAAGAAGTAAAGGCTTGCATCGGATTACCTTGGGAAAGGAAAAAAACACCCACTGATGATGATAAGAAAGTAAAATGGGCTAATAGGAGTGACAAAGCACGTGTACTAATTAGAATGTCAATCTCTCCTGATTTAAGTTTCCACCTTAAACAAATTCATGACCCCCATGAATCTTGGGAAAATATTGAATCTATGTTTGGTAAACTCAATATTATTCGAGCACAACTGTTAGAAAATCAAGTACTGACCTTAAGTCCAAGTGATTTTTATTTCCTTGGAGACTATCTATCTAAGTTTAAAACATTTAGAATGTTATGTGAAGATTGTGAGATAGAAATGGAGGAAGAGCGTTGCATATATATATTATTCTTTCTAATCTAGGTAGTTCATATTATATTCTTGTATCTACCTTTTATTCCATGAGAGGGGCTCTAGGGAAATATTATCAAAAACCCACTCTTGAGTCCTTTTTTTCTACTTTGATTAGAGAGGAAGATAAGCTTATACAACTTGGAGTGATTAGCACTACAGGTACCTCTAACAAAGCCTTAGTTTCCCAAAAGAAATATAAACCCAAGCATCCCAAGAAGCAAAATCCTCGATACAACAACAAGAAACATAAGGGTCCCAAATCCGCTTAGACAACTTCATCTCCTAATGGTGACAAAGGAGCAAAATATAAAAATAAGAAGACAGACATAAATTTCAACTTTTGTGATAAAGATGGTCATGATGAGTCCAAATGTTTCAAGAATATGGCAACTTTATAAGTAGTGACGAAGAAGCACAACATCAATATTGATTCTACTACTTCTTCTTCTTCTCATGGACATGCACTTTCCGCTTTTGGTTTCTCCTTCAACACAACTTCTACTTCTTCTTTTGATGAGTGGATTATTGATTCAGGAGAATCTTATCATATGGCTAAGGATAAAGACATATTTTCATCTCTAAATGAATGTAACACTAAGAAAATATTTGTTGGTGATGATAGATCTCTTAGTGTTGTAGGATCTGGAAAAATTCAAGTAGATAATGGTCATTTCAATGATGTATTTTGTGTTCCAATTCTTTCTTGTAACCTTCTATCAGTATATAAAATCACTCATTCAGGTGAAGGTAAAACCGTAGAGTTTTCACCTCACCAAGTTGTAATCAAGGATCTAAAATATCCTAAGCATGTTCTTGCAATTGGAATTGCTGATGATATTACCAGGTTGTACAAGTTTGATAACTTTGGGTCATCATATTTTTCATTAGTTTTTGTTGCTCATAGCAATGACTTGAGCAAAATTTGGCATGAGAAGTTTGGTTATCTAAACTATCGCTCATTGCAACAACTATGTAATCAACATATGGTGACTGGTCTTCCTCTTGTTTCATGCATAGATGGTGTTTGTGCCTATTATTTTCTCGACAAACATCATCAGGAAAATTTTGACAAACGTGCCTTTTGGCACACCTCGGGCCCTTTGCAGCTTGTTCACAGTGATTTGTGTGGTCCACTTTCTTCTCCTTCCTTTTCTGGGTGCAAGTATTTCTTAACTTTGATTGATGATTTTTCCAGACTTACTTGGGTTTACTTCTTAAAACTTAAGAGTGAAGTTTTTGGCCTAGAAGGCCCTTGTAGAAAAGCAATCTGGACATCAAATTCAAAAGTTAAGAAAAAATAATGGAGGCGAATATGTGAACAATAATTTTACAAGTTATTGCACTACACAGGGCATCCAAATGCAAGACACTATTTCATATACGCCACAACAAAATGGTGTTGCTGAGAGAAAGAATCGCACATTAAAAGAAATGGCTAATTGTATGATCCAATCTAAGGGATTAAGTCTAAAGTATTGGGTGGAAGCAATCAACTGTGCAAATTACATAGTCAATCACACTCCCACAAAGGCTCTTAAAAATATAACACCGGAAGAAGCTTGGAGTAAAATTAAACCAGATGTAAATCACTTCCGTGTATTTGGCAACATATCATGGGCTCACATTCCTGATGAGAAAAGGAAATCATTGTAGCCTAAAAGTGAGAAGTGTATATTTTTTGGTTATTCTGAAGATGTCAAAGGTTATAGACTTCTTCAACCACATTGTAATGAAATTATTATTATAAGAGATGTTAAATTTGATGAAAATCTCTTGGCCCGCGAGCCTAATTCGACGATTGTGCCTTCTTCGACCTACTAGCAATCTTTGGTGTTTGTGCCTTCTTCTGTTCCTATTCTGGTTTCTTCTTCAGATGATGATAGTGAGGATGAAAATCCACCTCCGCCTGCTCACCTTCCTCTAGATGAGTCCTTTGAACCTGAAACAACACCAACTCCACTGCTTCCTAGATGGGTCTGTTCAACACGAGAAGCATTTGGTGGTCTTTTCGATGATCCTTAATATAAACATCAAACAAAATCACATTTCCAGCGAGCCTCTTCTCTTTTGGCTCAAGTTTCAGAGACCCATGATCCAAAGACATTTGCAGAAGCTTCAGTTAATCCAGATTGTGATACATCAATGAATGAAGCATATCGTTCTTTAATGGAAAATGATACTTGGGATCTTGTACCTCTTCCAAAAGGAAGAAAACTTGTCATATGTAAATGGGTCTATAAAACTAAGTATGCATCATATGGAAGTGTTGAAAGACACAAGGCCTGATTAGTTGCCAAAGGATTTTCCCAAGTTGAAGGAATTGACTATAATGAAACCTTTTCCCCTATAGCCAAAATGAATTATATCCGCCTTGTTCTTGATCTTGTTGCCTCACATAAATGGGAGGTCCATCAGATGGATGTTAAATCCTCCTTCTTGCATGGATATTTGCAAGAAGAAATCTACATGGAACAACCTCCTGGATATGTCCAGAATGACTCTAGCCTTGTTTTTCGCCTTAATAAATCTTTTTATGGTCTTAAGAAAGCTCCCCAAGCTTGGTATGCCAAAATGGACGACTTTCTTATTGACACTAGATTCTCCAGATGCCATTCTGATCCTAATGTCTATACCAAGAAAGTAGGAAGCCATCTCATAATCCATTTCCTTTATGTTGATGACCTTATCCTTACTGGTAGTGACTCAAAACTTTTAAACCGTGTGAAAACCATCCTTAAGAATATATTTGAAATGACAGACTTAGGATTTTTGCACTATTTGCTTGGCCTCCAGGTTTTGCAAATGAATGAAGAAATTATTCTTTCCCAGTCTAAGTATGCTTGTGACCTTCTTCGTCACTTTCACATGGATGATTGTAAACCAACCCCTTCTCCCTTCCAGTCTGGAGTCAATATTACTGCCACTTGTACTTCTCCTGAAGTTGATGCCACCCTATACCGTCAGTTATTTGGTAGCCTCTTATACTTGACTCATACCCATCATGATCTTTCCTTTGTTGTTGGTCTTATTTCTCGGTATATGGAAACACCCCATGAAAGCCATTGTAAATAAACTAAAACGATACTTCACTATGCCCATGGTATAGTTCAGTTCGGGATACATTACAGTTAAGGGGGGACTCCTTTATTGGTTGGTTTCACTGATTCAGATTGGGCTGACAACCCTAATGATTGAAAGTCTATTGCAGGTTATGTTTTCAGCCTTGGTTCATGACCTATCACTTGGGCCTGTAAGAAACACTAGGCTATTTCACTTTCTTCAGCAGAAGCAGAGTACTGAGCAACGATAAATGCAAGTCAGGAAGCCTTGTGGCTTCGACAGATCCTTTCAGAGTTTGGATTCGAGCAACAACATCCGACCAACCTTTGGTGCGACAATCAGAGTGCTATCAATATCTCCAAAGACCCAGTTCAACATCAACGCAACAAGCACGTCGAGCTACACATGAACTTCATCATAAATCTCATTCATGATCAAGTTATTGAAGTGCTCTTTTTCCCTACAAAAGATCAAGTTGCATACATTTTCACAAAGTCTCTTACATAAGTGAAGTTTTCCATACTTCGATCTATGTTAGGATTTCAAGAAGTTGTCTTTAAGGGGGGATAGGCTCTAATGCCTCCTTCCTTCTCCTATTGTGTCAACATTGTAAATCATTCAATCCTATCCCAAGTTGTTCTTAAGGGGGGATGTTAGGATATTTAGACACTTAGGAGTTAGTTAATATGTACTTGGTCTAATGTGTCGTTAGGTAAAAGTGTGTTTCTTTAGTATGCATTAGTATGCATTAGTATGCATTTGTAGTTAGTAAATCCGACGGTCACAATATGTTCCCGACATAGAGTGATCCGATGGTTCATACTCTCCTCGATCTTAATGACCATTGATCCATGGCTTAACACCTGATTGGTCCATGATCTCTATTTAAAGAGCATGGAGGGTCATTTTCCGATGATCGATTGTGAGAAACTCTCTTGTAAAATATCTCTGTAATATTTTTCTTTTGCATTAATAAACTTCTCCAAGTGGCCGCGTTGGTTGGGGCCGTGGATGTTTCCCTATAGGGTTTTTACCATGTGAAAACATCGGTGTGTTGATATTTGATATGGTTATGTGAGTGGTTACTAAAGGTGTTCATTCTCAGTTGGAATACCTATGTTGTCGAACATGGATATGCTCCATATTATTTGAGCATCTCCTGAAGAATGATGCAATAATTTCATTCTGGTATACAAAGAATCCACTACATAGATAGAACCAGAGAGAAAGACTCAAGTCACAGGTATTCATCCTATCACACTTGTCCTGCAATGTGCTTACTAAATCTCCTCGTCAGACTATAAGTTACCCTGATGACTTGTTTTGTCACATTCTACTTTGGACTTCATATCATCACACTTCACTACACCATTCATCACACTAGCTTAAGGCACCTTGCATATTTTCATCTGCACAATATTTGACACACTCTATTGTAGTTCACTTTGTCACTTGTCACTTTCTCAAAACATCGTCGCGCTGTGGCATAAACATCCGTTGAGTCATTTCGTGATTGTGGACAAAGGATTTTGTCGCATTCCACTTTAATTCTATATTTCATCGTAGGTTATCCTCCTATTCCACGTGCACTCCTAGCAGACTCAGTCACTTCTGTGATTTGTTTTGCGTCATTGATCCTTTCATCCTTCAATCCTTCTACGCACTTCTGTTTTCACCCGTTCATGATTTATTCTAGGAGTTTCATTTCACATGGATCTACAATAGTACAATAGATAGAATCATTCCATGCACTTCCTCTTCCTATGCACCAAATGTGCACCATACTTTATGTGACCTTGTTGACATAAATGACAACATATACTCAACAATTTCTTTAAATTGTACACATAAATTTTCATAAATTGACTTGAATGCTTCGATCCTCTTTTTTTTTTCCTTCAAAAATATGCGAAAAAAAAACTTCTCTCATTTTGTTCCCAAGAAAGAGAACTCATACCACTTGCAGTGAACCTTGATAGATTTAAGAGAGAATATATCTCTTAACTTGAGAAATAAACCCTTAAAATTTATATATATCAAAACTTTCAGACCATAATAGACACAAGAATATATAGGAGAACCCTTAAGGTAGGGTAACACCATCAAATACTCCTTAAGGAAGGAATCAATCCACAATCCATGCTTTCTACAAAGAAATACATCCAATATATTTCTAATACAATGATACTCGTGTGTATTTCTACTTTCTAATGAGTATTCCTAGGGGTCCATGCCAACTATCCCTTATTATTATATTATTTCCTCTTAACTACATAAATGGCCTATTTATTATCCATCAACTACCAAGTGGGCCTATTCCATAATTATGGCCACATTACGTTCATTATCCCCTTGGGTACCTACCTAGGTACCCCATATTATCATCCCTAGATACATTACAATACTACTATAATAAATAAAAACTATGACCTTTTGTTCCTTAATATAGCCTTCTTCCTTGAGAGTTTGGGAGTGTTAATTCCAACCGAAGCATGAAAATATATGGAAAAAATAGTAATGTTGGATGTATGGGCTGACTTGGGTTCTACCTTAGTTCTCCAACAAAACTCTTTTCACCATCTACGCTTCTGGTAAACCAAAAGGCTACACCACGCAAAGAGTGCACAATGCAGTCTCACTCAATATGGTTTATGGGTGACTACAGGACACAGATGTCTGCAGTCATGGAAGGGATTAGGGATGTTCTTTTTACTACTATTCTTCTATTTTAACATGCATCCTTATCAAAACATTCATCAGATATACCATTTTATCCATTTAACAACATTCATCATACTAGTGAGCACTGTAAATAAACTCTAACAGATGCATTAATCTAATCATTTATTCATTATAAAGCATATAAAAATAATACATCACACATAAAGACACCATTTTACCGTGGTTCACCCCCCTGGGCTATGTCCACAAATATCTTCTTCTTATTTCTTTATTCTTCATGAAATTAGTGCTGCACACATTACATCATAGGTTTAAGCATAGTGCATGTGAGGCTGACCAACGTCACACCAAGCTCCACATCTTGTGACCTAAACCTCAATTACATCTCAATATTGACTCCATCCGAGCTCCCCAAATCTAAAAAATACAAAACTTCAGACTCAAAAAGGTTCTTCAAAAGTAATTTCTCTCTCTCCCAAAGGACACCAAAAGATACCTCAATCTACATCATACATCTTCTATTTATACTACAAAAATGGGTTAAAACAATTACATTATGACTCCAAAACCCTAATTCTAAGTGGACTCCACTTGCCCACTTTCTAACTGCCTTCTGCGTGGTTGGTCTTCGATCCAACCATTCCTTATGTCGATATTACTTCTTTCCTGGCGTGCTGCTTCCTTTTCCCTTTATCGCACTGGTCTTCCTTCTTTCCTGGCATGCGTTGCTTCCTTCGGTCCATTCCACACTTAACTCCCAAAAATTCCTACTCCAACAGGCCCCCAACACTAGCCTATGTCTCTTCCCGATCCACTTAGGCCGTGTGTGATTCCTGCACTGCGTTAACCAATTCTTGTAATTTCTTGGCTAGTTCATCTCCCTTTTCCTTCATTTGCGCATTCGTTTCTATGAAGGTCTCCATGACCTGTGATGTAATATGCTCCTACAAGACTTGTATACTTTTTGAGTGTGCCTATTCCATTCTATATTTCTTTGTTTCCAGTGTTGTTATCATTTGTTCTTCTTGATCTTGTAGGGGCTCCAACAGAGCCTATTTAGTCCGCCTTTCCTCTTGGATGTTCTTCACTTCTATTTGCAGGTTCTTCATTTCCTGCGCGACCTGCAGTCTCTCCAAGATAGGAATTGTCTTCAACCTCTGCTTGAGATCCTGGAGTTATGTATTCAAATTTTCTTCATTCTAATCCAACTGCTGGATCCTTTCATCTCCTGCCAGGCTCGTCCAAGGTTATGTGGTCCTTTCATAAAGTTATGCTATCTCCTTAACTTCCAATGCAATGTGATCTGTTTTTTCTATGGCTTGTTGTTATCTTTCTGTTCTAACTTATGGTGGGGTAGTAGGTGTCATTTTCTCTACTAATTCTCTTATCTCCTTCTTGTACCCATCCATCGCCTGTGTGATATTTTGTAGCTTCTCTTCTGCACTAATTTCCCCTGCTAATGCACTCTCTAGAATTGTCTGGAAGATTTCTTCAAGTCTTTCCTCCAATCTATATGCACGATGTTTTTCTTCTTCGCGTTCCATTCACACCTATGTGAGAACAATATTCAACACTTCCTTAGATTCCCTGGCTGTTTCTAAATTTGTGGCATCCGTCCTTGCTCTGCATTGTACCTTGTGTGCCATGCTTATCTGCAAATTATATAGGGCCTTTGTGGAATCTTGGATAACACCAAGTCTAATTATTCAATATCCTTCATGGGTCACTGAGCGATGTCCTCATCTACTTGTAACATACTCTGGGTGATTTGGAATGTCGCACTCCCCACTATTTCTGTCTAGATGGTCTCTTTCTCTTCTTGAATTAGCACCTACTGTGCTGTTCTTTGTTGATGTGTGATAGTGTGTTGTAAACTTTACAACACTTCTTTAACTTCCATAATATTCGTCATAAGTTCTTATCTATGATATTCCATAACATAGAGTGCCTCTTCTCCTATGTCTTGCACCTTATCGACTACTAACTCTGTGTCATCTTATGTGATTGTAAGCTCAATGGGATTCTTCTATGCCCTCATATTATTCCTCTGTTCACTCATTTTCATTGTTGATTTCCTCTTTTCTGTCTATGTAGGTTTGGTGAGATCTGGTGTACTTCCAATCCTTGTCTCATGAATGGAGGTTCCCTTTTTATTTTGCACTTCCCCATTGGTTCTTTTTGCACTATCATTTCCGAGTATTGATCCTCTTGGAATGATTTCGTTCCTTGTTTTCTTTGTTGTTGTCTCAGTACCTGTAGGTTTTCCATGCTCGACTACTTTTATAGTATTTGCAGTTGGGCTACTAGATTTCTGTGTTATAACAACTTCTTCTTGTTCCTTTCCCTTCATTCCTTTCTTCCCTGCTACTGGCACCTTGCACTGATCAGACCATTCTTCAAGTACCCACTGTACTTCTTCCGCTGTAATGCAATAATGAATCTTGATCCATGTCTTTTTTAGGTCTCTTCTTGCTTGTATCCATGTGTTATGTCTGGATGCCTTAAATTTGTCTATACCATCATGTTCCTTCACCACTTCAAGTGGGATTCACCATGTATTTGCAATATTCTCCTGTATCTCTTGGATATACATTCCAAAAATACTTGCATTGGATTTCCTTTGTTTGGCATCTGTGTTGTGTCGCAGAGATTCATACCTTGTTGCGCCACATATTCCTATTCTTCCCAAAAATATGGAATACTTTGGTTTCTCCTATGCATCTAGGGATATCAAAATTAAAATCCATGAGTAGTGGAACTCCGTTCCACCATCCTGCACATCCCTACAGTCTTCTAAGAAAAGGTTGAGAAGATACGGTGCCTAACTCAGAACTGTTCCTTTTTTGCACTACACAACTACTGTGATGACCCCTGCATGTGCCTCCTCTTTGCGAAATTTCCTCAGTAGCTTGCAGGCCATCAACTTTGTCGTAAATTTGGTATCTAGGTCATTTATGTTCTTGATAATCATCCCTCTGCTACCTCTGTCCATGCCAAATTTTTCCTTTACTTCTTATACACTAGATTTTTCCTTAGTTTTGTCATCGAGGTATTTTTCTGTCTTTACCCCATCTATTGGAAATCCTGTCAATTTGGAAATTAGTTTGACATCTATCGGGACAAGTCTGTCCATCCATAAAAATCCTCCATGTACACACACCAAAAGCTGTTTGATGCATGAATTGACATACCTCCCCCTATTGAAATGAGGTATTTCCAACAAATTCATTATTCCATAGTTGTAAAGTCTGGTTATCCACTGCTTAGGATCCATAATCAGGATTCCTGTTGAAGTTGACCCCCTGTTCTCCATATATATCTCCTGTGAAAGATCTGGGAACTTGGTGACTTTTCTCACATCATGATCTGCATACCACAATTTGGGAAAAATTACCAACATATCTTACACAATGATGACGAAGTTTAGAGTGTGAGGTACTGACAACTCAAGATGCATTTGCGTGTGCACTGCTGCCTTCTTATTCGATGGCCCGAATGCCATTTTGTCTAGGGTTTTTTCTTCCTGCATTTCCTCATCTGTGGCTTGGTCATCCTCGACCTCTAGGTTTTCTTCTATTGTAGGTGTCTCAGAATCTATTTTTTCACTGTCATTTTTGTCCTGTTCACCTTCTGCATGCGCCGTTCCTAGGGTTTCTGTGCTAGGGTTTTCTTCCATGCTAGGGTTTTGGCCTTGCGTTGATTGGTTGAATTTTTTTGTTTCTTCTTGTGGGATTTCTTCCTCAATCCACGTCAGTCTAATGGATTCCATATCCATAGTGGGAATATCATCTACATAGACCACTCTGGTAATTTCTTCCAACGAGTTTTTATTGCTACAAGTCCTTTGCGTGAACTGGCTTGGTTTTCCAAACTTTGGTGGTGCCATATTCTTGTCTTTAGGAAAAATCGACTATAGATCTCAGCTGGGTCTTTCACAACCTCTTAGTTACTCACACTTTATTTTCTTGGTCACTCGGTCACTCAAAAATCATTAGTGTTTTTTTATTTTCCTGACTTTTCCCCTTTTATAGGCTCTGTCATTAATGCTCTGATGCACCCTTTCTTTTTCGTTCACTAGTTTTCCACTTTTTCGATCATTCTTCGTCCCTTCATGTGATTTTTACTTTTCCTACATGCAGTCTTATGAATTATGTGGCACCAATTTTCTATCTTCTACACCCTTTCATTCTTAACTATCTGTCTATCACTTATTCTTCTAACTACTTCTTTTTTTCTTTTTCTTCATTTTTCTATTTTTTCGTCCTTTTTCTTCTTTTAACTCCTACTATTTACAATATGTATAAGTCTACTTGTTTCATTGCAACTACTGAAGTTTAGTGTATCGTATTTCCCTATACAGTTTCAGTCAACTACCATTCACCAATCCTTGGATTTCCTTGCCTGCTAAGTTTTGCAGCTGTACAACACCTCCATCTATGATAAAATTTATCTGATATGTCCCTTGCCAATGCATTCTAAGCTTCCCTGGGTGCTGCAAATACTTACTATCATAAAGGATAACCATATCTCCTTCCTTAAAATTATTCTTCTTGATATGTATGTCATGCCATGCTTTATCCTTTGCTTTCTGTACCTCTTGATGGAAACCTGCTATGATTCCATCCTCTTCTAATTCCATCAGTAGAGCCAATCTTTCCTATGCTATGCCCCTTTTTGTCATATCTTTGATTGCTGTAGTGCACAAACTTGGTATCAAATAATATAAGGGAACTACTACTTCCTGTCCATACACCAATCTAAAAGGTGTTTGTCCTATTAGCTTCTTGTATGTAGTCATATAGGCCCTTAGTACTGCTGGTACCTTCAAATCCCAATCATCTCTGTTCACAATAAAAATATTTGTCAAGGATTTCTCCAAAATCACAGTAAAGGCTTCCATCGTTCCATTTTCTTTAGGGTGATAAGGAGTGCTCTTCTGATGATGTATCTTAAACTCTTCAAAAATTGCCTCAATTGTACTGTTAATAAAGTGAGTCCCCTGATCACTCATCAATATTCTTGGGCATCCAAACCTTGTCACTACCTGTTCAAACAAAATGTGTGCTACAGTCTATGCGTTGCAATCTTTTACTAGTGCTACCTCAACCCATCTGGTCAAACATTCTGTCACTATAATAATATATCTATCTCCTGATCTTCTTGTTGGTGGATTAATTGGACCTACAAAGTCTACTACCCACTTATCAAATAATTTCAAAGTAACCCGAGGTATCAATGGCATCTCATCCCTCCTAGATGGCTTCCCAACTCTCTGATAGACATCTCACTTCTGACAATATTCCTTTGAATCCTTATGAATTGTTGGCCACCATAATCCTGTGCATAGTACCTTCTTTGCAATATATTTTCCTGCATAGTGTCCTCTTGCAATCCCTTCATGCACCTATGCTAAAATTATAGGCCTTTCTTGGTCCATCACACATCTCCTTAAGATGCTATCTGCTCCAAGTTTGTATAAATGACCTATAATCAATTGATAGTCTACAACTCTGACCACCACATTTTTCTTTTGTGCAGTAGTAAATTATCTTGGTGAAAATACTGTACTCAAAAACTCAATAATGTTATCAAAATACTCATCAACTATCTATACTAAAAAAAATTGTGCATATGGAAATTTGTCTTCCAAGTTACTAGGTTCTTCTCCATTAGTTATCCTGGATAAGTGAGCTAGTCCTGCATTCAATATTCTAGGCTTCACTACAACTTCAAAATCAAATTCTTGGAATAAAAGTATCCATATTCATATCCTCCCCCCCAACATTGGCTTATTGACTAAATATCTCAGAGCATAATGATCTGTAAACATATTGAAATGTTTCCCTAACAAGTAATGTCTATATTTCTGCAAATCATACACCATAGCTAATCCTTCTCTTTCTGTATTTTTATAGTTTTGTTCCAAATATGATAACTTTTGTCTTGTAAATGAAATAGGGTGATATATATCACTTTCTCCTGGTTGTGTCAATACTTCTCCTAGTGCTATTGCAAATGCATCTACATGTACATGAAATTCCTTTTCCCAGTATGGAAACACTAAAATCGACGAAGTAACAATCTTCTCCTTCAAAATATCCAAAATTTGCCAGCATTCATCATTCCATTGATACTTAGTGTCTTTATTTAACGACTTATCCATTGGTGTAGTAATATGTGCATATCCCCTTATGGAATTCCTATAATATCCTGTATGACCAAGTGTAATCTTCAACTGGCGCACTAACTTTGGTGGTGGTAAGTTAACTATGACAATAATTTTAGCAGGATCAACCAACAGACCTTGTTAACACATCACGTTCCCTAACAAAATACCAAAAGGTGCGCTGAAAATACATTTCTTAATATTCAATGATATCTAACACTCTCTGCATATGTCCAACATCTGCCTTAATACTTCCATATGATCCTTCAAGAGACTAAATACTGTCCAATCATCTAAGTAAACTTCCAAAAACTTATGAATAAAGTCCTTAAAATCTGCTACTACTACTCTTGAAAAAATTGCTGGTACATTCTTCAATCCAAATGGCATAACTATATATTGAAATGATCCCCATTCTGTCACAAATGTTGCCTTGTGTCTATATTTTGGTGCTATCCTTATCTGATGATATCCTGAAAACCCATCCGTGAATGAATAAGCTTCTTGACCCCCTACATTCTCCAAAACTTTGTCTGTAAAAGGAGTAGGAAAATGATCATGTAGGCAAGAATAATTCAATTTTCTCAAATCTACAAAAATCCTGATCACTCTCTTATTTTCATGTACTACCATGGGATTGATCCATTCTGATTCTTCCACAGGTTCTATAACACCAGCTTCTAGGATTTTGTCAATTTGTGCCTTCACTTTCACTTTGTATATTGGGTTCAATCTGTAAGGTCTCTGTCTGATAGGTATGGATGATGGATTCAAAGGGATCTTCATCTCTCCTAGCTATCCTACTAATCCCTTCATCTATGAGAATGTCACTGGAAATAAGTCACTGTCCTCATGCAATAATTCTATGATCATTTCTACTGTCTGATTGTCCCAATAATCCCCAATACTTGCCATCTTTGGGTTTCCTTCAATTCCAATGTTTACCTTCGTAATATTTAATGGTGCAACATAATATTCTGAATCTATCTTGGGACCTTCTACTTCCCTTTTAGCTTCCACTTTTAGGATCTGTATATTGCACAAATTATCTTTTGCTGGATCTTCTTCTTCTTCGACATGATAATAAGGTAATAGATTTCCGATAATCTGTATATGCTGGTTATGATATACTGGAACTATTTCAAATTTTGGTTCTTCAAATATCATGTCTCTTACCACCTTCAATGTTGTATCGATTTATGTACTTTCATGTTCAAAGGAAAATGTAACTATAAAATTATGTTGTATCTCTTCCCAGTTTGTAGTTTCTCTACGTTGTTCCTGTTCTGTGTACCAGTTCCACAGAATGCCTTCTAACGTGTGAATAAAATGGTGTGGCCATTCTTCTGGGGGTACTAATATCCATTGAACCATGCACCTATCTACATGTTATTGGGGTTTTCCAAATCCCTCATATTTCTCCTCATATCTATGCTCCCGCTCTGTGCCGAATCTAATGCACAATAATATTTTACATTGAAACCAATTGTTGATATTCTCCTTGTGTGTACCCCGCCAACGGGAAGGTGTAGATTTCAAATAAATATCTAATGATGGTAATATATGAATTTCTATACGTCTAGTTCAAATTTTATCAAAAACTCTTCTAAGTCATTCATACCATAACAAATAGGAGGATCTGTTACCTCTGAACCAATCCATCTCAGTGCGCGTGTCATTCTGGTGCATCTCCTGATAGATAATTCATGTAGTCGTTGCTTCCATTTTTCTAGTACTGTGTCAGAGTCTGAAGCACAAGAACTAATACTCCTCCAACTCATCATTCCATCTGCAGTTAGGTTGATATAATCTTCTTCATGCATGGTTTTTCTGTATAACCGATTGACATCTTCTATAATAATATTGTCTTTCACAGGTTCCACATACCTTCCTCCTTCTGAGGGATCCAATTGCGTAATAACTCTGTACTCCCCTGATTCAAAGGTCATATTCCTTGCCTTCAAATTAATAATAATATGGTTATCAAAATCCCAATCCAAACCCAACAATGCTGGATATGGCGAAATGTTGTCCACTATGTCAATGACTTCAAAGTATGCTATGGTTCAAACAACATCTAGATCTAATGGAATCCCCTTCAACCTACCAATTGGCACCACTCTATGTTGATTTTCCAACTTCAACTGAATAGGCGAATACCCCAATTGAGGTTCTCCCATAGCTTCCCAAGTCTTCTTTGGAAGAAAATTGACTTCGGACCCTAAGTATAGTATAATATCCCCCATATTGAAATCTCCTCTGTTGGCATTCAATTTGAATTCCTGGCTTGTTCTTCTCTTCTTACGGAATTGATTTACTCTTTTTACCCCTTCTTCTCCAAAATTTCACTTTTCTAACAAATTTTGCAGTACTTGTAAGGAATTTTTATGATTCAACAATTTTACACATGAGCTCAAAAAGTTTCTTAATTTACTTACTTTCTCTGAATGTTTCTCTTTGCTAGTCTTATCAAATAATGGAGGCATGTCATACACTGGTATCTCATCTACTGGCTTCATTCCTAAAGCAGACACAATGTTTTCTTTCATAATCTCCTGTTTAGCCTCTTTGAATATCTCTTTTTCTTTGCACGCATCGACATTTTGTTCAGGCACGGTGTTCTTCCTTACCCAATGGTACTAGTCGTGTCTTAGCTCCACCTCTAGTAAATATGTTAATATTCTTACCATACTCTTCTTTGTTTTCCACAAAAATTCATTGCACGTTTTGATTGGTCTGGTTCTTCTTGTCTTGTATTTTTATCAGAAGTGTTGGAAAATCTTCTGTTTCATGGTCTGCTGCGTGACAATACATACATGTCGCAAGTAGTTGTAGGCAGTCTCTTGCATAGTGCCCTTGTTTCTGGAAGTTATGGAAAACTAATGGTCCTCGACCTCCTCCAAAGCTGTTAGGGTCCTAACCTATACATAGGTAGAACAATATATTCAGATGTAATAAAGGTCAATATTAATAAGGCCTTGCAATAAAATAAAATAAGTCGAATGTAAGAAGACCTAATATAAGCCTCCTCTTCTAGAAGGATCTTCCTCTAGATTCTTCTTTTGATAGACATATTTAGTATAAATAGGAGTTGAGGGTATGAGAACCCTAGCTTGAATATTATTGTAATAGAGCTCTGCTCGACTGGAGGTTTCCCCCTCGAAGAGGCCCGCGAACATTGCTCTCATAATCAAAGTGCTATTTCTGTTGTTATTCTTATATCATTTCAGTGTTATTGTGGTGATTATTCTGGTTATATTGCTGTTATTATGCCATTTCTAGCATTTTATTTCTGTTCTGCATACTTTTTATATCTGGTATATTACAAGTGGTATCAGAGCACTTTCCTTGGCAGAAATTGTGGGTAATTTTTTTTTTTCCAGGGTAGAGACGTATTCCAACGTCTTTAAGACACAAAGATCTGTCGTTATGTGCATAAACTTGTGGTTGAGGGATTCATACATGTTGGAAATACAAGTGGTTCTTAAGCACATGTCTGTTGGCCACCCTTGTAACCCTTGTTGGTACCCCTTCGAGTGGTAGCGCATCAGAAAACACCTGTGTACAAATCGACCTAGATTTCCTGAAGCCCTCTTTAGATAAACCGATCAGCCACTTGACTACTATAGTGCCACCGAGAACAACACTCGGGAATATACTCTCTAGTACCTAGCTAGTCGGGTAGTACGGATAAGAGTACAGTCTATCCTCCTTAGTTAGTGCCCTGAGATATTGGGCCGAGTACTACTGTTGGACCCCTCACGTATATCAGAGAGATATAGCACAGGGAAAACCCTTGTCCGTAGAACCCTTGAATACCTAACCCTTGGGGATAGAAACATAAACAAATTAAAAAAGACAAGATCTATTGCCGCGCAACTGTGTTCGGGTTGCCAAGTAAATGCACATTTATTTCTGGTTAAGCATTTGGGCATTTCCTCTCTGCAATATTCTTTAGACCGAAGTATAACTCCGCAGGTGGAAAAAAAGACCTATTCCATTGGATTCATCTCTTTTCCCTTATCGCATTCATACATATCATTTTTCAGCAAAATTTTTGACCCCGCCCGCCCCTTTTCAGTTCCCCCATCCTCATGGACCATACCCATAGCCAAGACTTGGAAGCTCGCTTCAACACCTTGCAATATAGTCTCATCGAGACCCAACAAGAAGTGAAACAACTCAGTTCCAATGTTGCCACCATCAATACAACCATGCAGTCCTCAATGGAAGAAATCAAACAAGACCTCACCACCCAGCTTGAATCCATCTTTTCGGCACTTTGCACCAAACTGCATATCCCTATTGATAACCCTTCCTCTTCCTCACCTCCACATACTGAAGGTGAACATTATTCTCATTCCCATAAATTTCAGAACCATCACTTTCAACGTGACCTATGCCTTCCGCGTGTGGATGCGACCAAATTTGATGGTTCGCACCCCACTGGTTGGGTAACCCAAATGGAACATTATTTCTCTTTATATGACATTACAAATGACTTGGCCAAACTCCGGTATGGTTTTCTCCATCTAGATCATGAACGTTGGAAAAGGTGGCAATGGAGAAAACCTTCTCGTCAAGGGTATATTTCTTGGACACACTTTGTGGCAGAGATTTATGAATGCTTTGACACTGACACCAACCATTTGGGCCGTTTGACAAATTTGAAACAATCAGGAACAGTGGAAGACTTTATAGATGCCTTTGAACGCCTGGATTTTCGGATAGAGGGCATGTCTGATGCCTTTTTTCGAGAATGTTTTATCAGTGGCCTCAAGGATGAGATTCGGGCCCATGTCCTCATGGCTCGGCCTCAGAGTTGGGTGGAGGCTACTAAAAGAGATAAATAAGCACAACATGTTGTATCTTCTCAAAACTGGAAACCCTCCTTTATCCCTCGCCCTAAACCAGTAAATCCCACTACTCCATCCACTTCAATAAAGATCCAAAAATTGACCAGGGTTGAAATGGCTGAATGACAACTCAAAGGCCTTTGTTATAATTGTGATGAAAAATATTTCCTGGGCCACAAGTGTAAGGAACAAAATATGTTTATGGCCATCTATGAGGATATTTCAGAAGAGGATATTGAAACTCCCCTTGTGTCTGAGTCACCTGAAACCCCCGACATAACCCCTCCCTTAGACCCTCCCGAAGGAAAATCGATCATTTCCCTCAATGCTCTCACTGGCTTCTCCACTCCCCAAACCCTCAAGCTAATTGGTTACATCAAGCATCGGAAGGTCAGCATTCTGGTTGATAGTGGAAGCACCCATAATTTTATTCATCATTGCATTGCCCAAGAAACTCATTGCTACATCCATGCCGTCAATAATTTCCAAATCATGATTGCCAATGGTGGCTCCATGAAATGTGGAGGGCATTGTGAAAATGTGTGTCTCCAAATTGGTGACTACCACCTGAAATCTCATATGTTTGCTATCGACATGGGCGGTTGTGACATTGTGTTGGGTGCAGACTGGCTAAGGACTTTGGGTCCCATTCTCATGGATTTTCAAGCATTAACCATACAATTTGACCAGGAGGGCCACCAATATATGTTCCAAGGCATCACCGCTGATTCACATGAGATCATTAGTTCCCATCACATGGAAAAGCTGCTCAAAAAGGGTAATTCTGGTGTTATTGCTAAACTCCATGCCATACAAGCAAAAAAAACACCCTTGGTGCCGCAAGACCTCCAAGCCATCCTTTCTAAACATCAAGTGGTCTTTTACACTCCCCAGGTACTCCCTCCTTCACGTGGTGTTCATGATCATTCCATTCCCCTTGTACCTGGAAGCCTTCCTCCCAATATCCGTCCGTATCGTCACCCCTTTTCCCAAAAAAATGAAATTGAGAAAATGGTCCAGGAACTCCTTAATGCAGGTGTTATCTGCCCTAGTATGAGCCCCTACTCTTCTCTTGTGGTCATGGTCTTGAAGAAATAAGGTTCTTGGTGAATGTGTCCTGACTTCTGTGCCCTCAACAAACTTACCATTAAAGACAAATTTCCCATTCCTGTCATTGATGACATCCTGGATGAACTGAGTGGCACCCAATTCTTTACTAAACTTGATCTTCATTTGGGCTACCACCAGATACGTATGAAAGAGGCAAACATTCCCAAGACTTCCTTTCAAACTCATGAGGGCCACTATGAGTTTTTGGTCATGCCCTTTGGCGTGTGTAATGCCCCCTCCACCTTCCAAAGCCTCATAAATCATGTCTTCTGTCCTTTTCTCCATAATTTTTTCTTAGTTTTCTTTGATGATATCCTCATCTATAGCAAGGCCTAGAAAAAACATCTTGCTCATGTGGATCGAGTTCTCCATCTACTCTCTCAGCACCAACTTTTCCTGAAACAGTCTAAATGTGCTTTTGGCGCCTCACAAGTAGATTACTTGGGTCATCTAGTTGGAAAGGATGGCGTCAAGGTGGATCCTAAAAATATTGAAGCTATGCAAGAATGGCCTCAGACAAAGAATCTCAAAATATTGCATGGATTTATGGGCTTAACAGGTTATTATCGCAATTTTGTTAAGAATTACAGAAAGATTGCAACACCTCTCACTGCTGTCCTAAAAAAGAACTCTTTCACTTGGACTCCAGATGCTGCTCAAGATTTTCAAACCTTGAAGATGGCCATGTGCACCACCCCAGTCCTGGCCCTTCCTGATTTCACAAAGACCTTTTTCTTGGAATGTGATGCTTCAGGGAAAGGAATTGGTGTTGTCCTTATGCAAGAGGGTCAACCTTTGGCCTTTACCAACAAGCGACTATCTGAAATAAATCTAGGCAAATCTATCTATGAAAAGGAAATGTTGGCTATTCTACATGCCATTGATTTGTGGCACCCTTATCTATTGTGGAAACACTTCCAAATTAATACATACCATCAAAGCCTCAAGTATTTTATGGAACAACGCATTTCCTCCCTGGAGCAACAAAAATGGGTAACTAAGCTATTTGGCTATGATTATGAGATCATTTACAAGAAAGGAAAAGAAAATGTGGTTGTGGATGCACTTTCCCGCAAATATGAATATGAAGGATCCCTTTTTTCTCTTTCCTTCATTGTACCGGATTGGCTCCAAGCCGTTTGCCAGGAATGGCTACAGGATCCCAAAAGTTCGTAGCTGATCCAACAACTGCAGTCCAGTGCTCTAGCTCCCCCAGGGTATTCTTGGATCCATGATGAGCTTCGATACAAAGGCCATCTGTATTTAAGTAAACAATCAAAGCTTAATCCATGGTACTTTTTGAGCTTCATGCTACACCGACAACAGGGCACTCCGAGTTCACCAAAACCTATGACAGGGTCAAACGTTCTTTTTTCTAGGATGGCATGAAACAAAACATTCGTAATTTTGTCACTGAATGTGATGTGTGTCAATGAAACAAGGGAGAAATAGTCAAATTTTCAGGCACACTACAACCACTCCCGATTTCACTTGCTATTTGGAAGGACATCTCTATGGATTTTATTACAGGCTTACCCAAATCGGGAAATAAATTAGTCATCATGGTAGTTGTTGATCGCCTTTCCAAGTATGCTCATTTCTACGCTCTTCAATAACCGTTTACATCATCCACGGTGGCTCAAATTTTCATGGATCAGGTCTTCAAGCTTCATGGCATGCCACACTCTATTGTTTCTGATTGCGACCCAACTTTTACAAGCAATTTTTGGCAAGAAATGTTCAAGCTACAAGGCACCCAATTGCATCTCAATACAACTTATCATCCCCAGACTGATGGTCAAACAAAAGTTGTCAACAAGTGTTTGGAAAAATATTTGAGGTGTTTTGCCTCGGAAAAGAAAAATCAGTGGGCTCAATGGTTACCCCTAGCTGAATGGTGGTACGACACTTCATACCATAAAGACACACGCATGACTCCTTTTGAAGTGGTATATGGATAGAAGCCACCTTCAGTTCTGTCATACTTACCTGGTGTCTAGAAGGTCCAGGCGGTTGACCAAACACTTACAGTTTGACAGGCTATTCTCCGTACCCTCAAAGAGAATTTGTTCATGGCACAAAATCGCATGAAGCAACAAGCAGATCAAGGTCGCTTTGAACGTCAATTTGAAGAAGGGGATTAGGTGTTTATTTGCCTGGAACCTTACAAGCATAATTCCCTCAAGGCCGAGCATTGTCAGAAGCTAGCACCCAAATTTTATGGTCCTTATACAGTTCTCAAGTGTGTGGGACAGGTGGCCTATCATTTATATTTTCCCTGTCATTCGAAGCTACATCGTTTTTTTCATGTTTCTTGCTTCAAGAAGGTGATCGGAACTAAGTGCCAAATTCAAACCAACCTTCCCGAGTTAGCCGAAGAAGGATCCATTTGGCTACAACCACAAGCTGTTTTGGACCAGCGTGAGCGTCGCCTGCGTCAGAGAACCATCAAGGAAGTGTTAATCCAGTGGAAAGATACAACTACAACAGATGCCACTTGGGAACCAACTACCATTCTCCAGCAATTTCCACATCTCAATCCTTGAGGACAAGGATGTTTTTAAGGGGGAGGAAATGTTAGGGTCCTAACCCGCAAATAGGTAGAACAATATCTTAAGATGTAATAAAGGTCAATATTAATAAGGCCTTGCAATAAAATATAATAAGTTGAATGTAAGAAGACCTAATAGAAGCTTCCGCTTCTAGAAGGATCTTCCTCTAGATGCTTCTTTTGATATACATATTTAGTATAAATAGGAGTCAAGGGTATGAGAACCCTAGCTTGGATATTATTGTAATAGAGCTCTTCTCGACTAGAGGTTTCCCCCTCGAAGAGGCCCATGAACATTTCTCTCAGAATCAAAGTGCTATTTTTGTTGTTATTCTTATATCATTTCAGTGTTATTGTGGTGATTGTTCTGGTTATATTGCTGTTATTCTGCCATTTCTAGCATTTAATTTTTGTTTTGCATACTTTTTATATTTGGTATATTACAAAATCCTCTTCCTCCATGAAATCCTCCTTTGAAGCCTCCTCCATTTCCTTTATTATCTCCACGTGGTGTATTATATCGAGATCCCTGATTGTAGTGCAACTGCATATTATTATACTGTGGTGGTGATGCGCACTGCTGTAGTGGTGCTCCAAATTGTTGCAAATTGTTATACTGCGGTTGTGATTGAAACTACTACGTGATCTGAAAATAGAAGGCTGACTTGTTATGCTATGCAAGCACCCCTACTTCATTAAAATAAACTTTACAGGACCTTGCTTCATGTGTATAAATATGCAATATAAACTTATGTGTTAAGTTTTATGCTTCTTCTTGTAAATGCTTTATGTGTGAGCAAATGTTCTTTTGAATGGTTAAATATGTTCTTGAAATGAAAAACACAGCAACATAACTTGCAGCAAATAAACCATCAAACTCAGAACAATCACAACATGATAAAGGAGTTCACCCCCCTACGGGCTACATCTCCTTGAGCCTCCATATTGGACTTGGCTCTCTGGGATTAATTAGTCAAAAGTTCTTTTACAAGCTTCTGCTCAACTCCAATGGAAAAACAGACTGCACCATTGAGATCAGAACACATAAAAACCCCAAAAATGACTAATACAACTCTGAAAACGGATCAT
>ML819569.1:40953-51577 GCA_009831015.1 Picea engelmannii
ATGGTTTAACATACAACAACCGTGGGTTATAATTTAAATACCCGCACATATATATAAATAATGGTCGGTTAATGTTTCAAACCCCCGCGCATTTATATTACAATACATGGCCACGGTTATATATGAAAGCACACGACCACGGGCCGGGGCTTAGCCCCGGCCCGACCCCTTTTCACATAATACAATGTAACACATTAAATAAATATGCGTCGGGTTACATAACATGAAACATATATTGGTGTATTGGTCGGGTAGATTTGTGAAGTCGTTTGCGGTGGGGAGGTCCGGGGGTTGAACCCTGCGGCCTCCATAAACTTTTAACAAACAACCATATGAACCAATAAATGAGTGACACGTGGCACCCCCAGATTGGGCCATGTGTCCTCACACCATTCGCCACACAAATGACACATGCCATCACCCGATTGGACAACCACCAACCAATAACAACATGACACGTCATCCAACTGCCATGTCAACATGATGGTACGGCCCTGCCACGTGGTCATACGGACTGTACGGACAGGTACAGTCAACACTTTTTTTACCTGTTTGACTTTCCGAACAGATCGCTATATCTTTCGCTCCCGACGTCCGTTTGAGACGAAACGAATTGCGTTGGGTTCGTGACGACGAGGGCTACGCTCACGTCCGATTTGAGGCAATTCCGAGAATGTCAATTTTTGGGCTAAAATTTGACCCCTGGTCCAGATTTTGATCACTACGCGAGGTTATATTGTGGTTGTTTCAATTTGTTATACTGTGACTATTGTGCAGATTGTCTTGTTACATGTTCATCCTGCACCTTGTATGTATCTACAATCCTTTCTTTCACCATCTCCAAGGTTCTACAGTCCTTTTCTTCATGTCCAACTAACTTGCAAAAATTACAAAATGTGCTCTTCGGTACTATCTGATACTTCTACATCAGGGGGAAGTGATAGGGATCATTCCCATGTGTTTTGAAAATTTCACACAATGGTCCTCCTAAATCTAAGGGGTTAGGAATACTCACTCCAATATACTGCGCAAATAATGGACACTCATTCTTGTGATGGCCTTTTTTCCTGCACATTGTACACTAGACATCTTCTCTTTTCTCCTTTCCTTTATTCTGATTCAACTAGAATGTTAAGTTATTCAAATCTTGTTTCAGTTCTTCCATAACTAGATCTGTATGCTTGTACTGGTTTTCTTCTAACTACAATACTTCTTACAGAGCCTCAACCTGGCTCTAGAATTTATTTTGTCTCAAAGGATACTTCAAGTGTGGAAACATATAATTAACAAATAAATTTCTATGTTGCGTATCAATATTAATGTACTTTAACTTACCTTTTATCCTCTTAAACTTCTGGTCCACTTCCTAGATTGATTCTCCTCATTTTTTCTTATTCTCTATCATTTCATTCATAAACTGGTATTCTGAGATTTGTTTATGAAATTCATTTATTAACTACCTCTTCACCTCTACTACACTTGTAGGCGTTCCCGTTGGATTATTTGTTGCGAGACCCATGTACCAGTTTAGTGCGTAGTCTCTGAATGTGATTTCCAATTGTGAAACCTTTGTATCTTCATCTTTAATTTGCTTTTCTTCCCATATCTTCTCACAGATGAAAAAATTATTTTCTAGATCATCTGAACTGTCCCCTTGGAACTATGGTAACCTAATAGTTGGATCTTGTCCTTCCATTGTGAAATTTGTTGAACTACCACCTCTGCGCGGTGTAGATACTTGACTGCTACTTTCTGAACTTGCACTTCTGCTACTGGACCCACGTATTGTAAAAATTCTTCTACCACTAATCACTTGCTAGTTAATTGGATTTTATTCTTCATATGTGTTAGTCTCACATGTGGTTTTGGGTTCCACACTAATTCAGATCTAGAATGGAGAGACTTCTTCTGTGTTGTAACCATGACCTCTGGTTTTCCTCTCATATGTGGTACACAAGATATCCTCAATATTCCTTGTGGCACAAATATTCTCTACCTCTTCCTCATCGATGTCCAAGCCCTCTCACTCGACTATTTACCTCCTCTTTTTATTTATCCTATACTGGTAGGTCATCCACTGCACATCACACCTACTTTCCTTATGATTTCCCTGGTTTGTTCATCATCCATCATGATGGGGTCCATTTCTTCCTTCTTCTGACTACTCTTCAGAGCCTTGTCCATTTCTCAAATATTCCTTAGTGCTTCCCTCAACTCCCCCATGCACACAGAGTGATATAATTGTTTGATTCCATGATCATCACACCTTTATCAAGTAATAAGATATTGATCAACATGTAGAGTGACCTGATGTACCTCCCTCTGGGTCGCCTCAAGAAATATTTATCTGCAACAGTATATGTCTTCACTGTGTCTATTGCAAATTCAATAATAAACCCCATAGCAATACTGTCTAGCCAAAAATCCACTGCGTGCGTGAATCTTTTATTAACCCTTTCCAATCATGCAATATTTTCAGTAGTCCACTCTACTAGCCTGATCCGATTAGTATGATGGGTATCTTTCAGCCTCAATATCCACTCCTATATTAACTCTAGAAAATAACATAAATATGCTTCATGCAAATAAGTAAACACATACCTCTGCAAGTACTGGCGCGATGTATACTTGGAACCCTTATTATCTTTTTGCGCAAATTCTAGTTGCTTTTTTTCCAACCATCTTTCAATCTCTTGCTTCATAGGATTCCATGGCTTGAACATTCCTTTCTACCACTGCATCTTCTGCATTATACCCCTTCCAGGATGTCCTTGTGAGTTCGAGCCAATAATGGAACCATTTGTTGGATGTATGGGCTGACCCAGGTTCTACCTTAGTTCTGCAACAAAACCCTTTTCACCATCGACCCTTCTAGTAAACTAGAAGGATACACCGCACACAAAGTGAAAAATGCAGTCTCACTCGAGATGGTTTATGGGTGACTGCAGGACGCATATGTTTGTAGTCATGGAACTGATTGGGGATGTTCTTTTTACTACTTTTCTTCTATTTTAACATGCATCCTTACCATAAAATTCATCATATCTATCATTGTATCCATTCAACAACATTCATCATATTAGTGAGCGCTGTAAATAAACCCTAACAAATGCATTAATCTAATCATTCCTTCATTATAAAAAATACAAAAAGAATACATCACACATAAAGAAACCATTTTACCGTGGTTCACCCCGCCTAGGCTACATCAACAAAGATCTTCTACTTAATTCTTTATTCTTCATCGAATTAGTGCTGCACACATTACATCATAGGTTTAAGCATATTGCATGTGAGGCTGACAAACGTTGCAAGATCCACAACTTGTGACCTGACCCTCACTTACATCTCAACATTGACTCCATATGAGCTCCACATCTCTCAAAAATACAAAACCTCAGACTCAAAAAAGTTATTCAAAAGAAATTTCTCTCTCTCCTAAAGGACACCAAAAGATACCTCAATCTGCCTCATATATCTTCTATTTATACTACAAAAATGGGTTAAAACCATTACATTATGACTCCAAAACCCTAACTCTAAGTGGAATCCACTTGCCCACTTTCTAACTTCCTTCCGCGTAGTTGGTATTCGATCCAACTATTCCTTGCGGTGATCTTCCTTATTTCCTGGCACACTCCTTCCTTTGCCCTTTTTCGCGCTAGACTTCCTTCTTTCTTGGCACGCGCTGCTTCCTTCGGTCCATTCCACGCTTAACTCCCAAAAATGCATGCTCCAATAAGTACCCTCTAGTTATAGATATTTAGAAGGTTCCAATGCTCTTTATTATTTCTCTTTATGATACACGTGCATATTGGTGGCCACCCACTTGTTCCACTAATTCAGAATGGTTCCACATCTTGGAAATGTTTCTACGATTTTTTGGGTCCCAAACTTCCGGGGTCATTTTGAGGACCTAAAATACATGTTTTTTGGCTCGATATCACCTATCATGTAGCCAAAGGAAAATTCTATGCTGAATGGAATGTGTACTCCTCGGATATAACTTTCCAATGAGGTATCAAGTGCCCCAAACAAAGATCATATGCAAAAGCTGTGCCCCCAAGAAGTTGATGTATCAACTAACCACATCGGGGCCCACAAACCTTTTGGTGTTTCATCTTCTGGGGTTAGAGTTTTGGATGTTTAGGATTTTCTCATTGATGATTTATGTTAAAATTCCTTTTTATCCTCTTTATAATCAACTTCTTGCGAATGAGTGTAGCCAAAACATCTCTGTCTTTAGAGACAAGCTATCACCATTCTAGCTAGCTTGTGTGCTTTGCATTTTACAGTCTTTTGTATTTCAAACAGTCATTAATAGAATCTAAGTTTTACTATATTACTGTGTTCCTTGCAATATATTTGTGTATTTACTTGTTATATCTCGATTATATCTCTTCCTTGATGTCATTCTGAATATAATCCAGATCAATGGTATCAAAGCAATCTTCTCTTTGTTGTTTCTCTGTGCATGTCCCCAACGAGGTCAGGATACCAAGATTTAATGGGTCTTGAAATAGTTGAGCTTGGGAAAGAATGATCTTTCAGACCCAAGTAGCCTCCCATAGTATAATAAAAGAGAGACAACATATCAATATATTCTATCAAACTATTGCTCGAGGAAGCTCTCGCGCTACAGAGGAACATGATGGATAATTTTTCCCAGATCCTTCAACTATTTCCAACAACAATGGAGGAAACTTTAACCAATAGTCACTTTGAAGATGTGACACCCTTTAAGGTACAATTTAACTTTACATTCCTTTATTTGAAGGCCATATAGACACCGACACTTTGGAAAAATGGTTAAGTATGCTAGAGGGTTATTTCTCTACCCAAAAGTTTTCCAACAGTGAATAAATCACCTTCTCATTCCTTAAGGCCTTTCCCCATGTTATAGATTGGTGGGAGAATTATTGTGAACAACATGATAAATATGAGTCTACAATTTTTGGGCCATGACCCACTTTGGTGGATTTTTTTGATTCCCTCAAGGAGAAATACTACCCTGTTGGAAACTATGATGACCAGTACACGAGATGGGAAAATTTATGACAGGAGAGAGACCAAATAGTGCCAAATTACACCAACATATTCCATACCTTGTGCACAAAGCTAGGTATTAAAGACTCCAAGATAAACTTGGTTCTAAAGTAATGCAATGGCCTACATAGGTACATCCAAATAGATATGGATTTCCTAGACATTTCCTCACTAGGATCCTCTTACTGATATGCTGTCAAAATCGAGCAGAAGTTCAAGCAAAATAATAAGTGAGATGTTAGTTCTGCAAACACATTGCAAAAAAATCTTGGTAAATGTGGACATCACTCCCAAGGAAAAGGATAGAGAAAGGATGGCCAGCCTTGGCAAAACCAGTCCAAGCTGCTAAAAGAGAAGGGTAATGGGGAGTCAAAGAAGAACATTGAAAAATGGTGTGAATTCCAAAACATCCCTTGGAACATTATTGATGAATGTCGCTCCAAATAGTCATTTTTGGTTGAGATGAAAGCCTCAAGTTTGGATGCTGACTTAGAATCTGATTTAGAACTAGAAAATGGAAAATTGATCATTGATACAAAACCCACTATCATCATCGATACCACAAAATTATAGCTAGAGGAACCATATGATCCTGAAGAAGGGGAGAACCTCTTCCACTCACAGATGTGGGTGAAGGGGACCCACTTCATTTCATAATTGATAGTGGTATCCAAAAGAAACTAATATCAACAAAGGTCATCAAGAGGCTTAGCCTAACAACGAAGTGACATCCTCATCCATACACCATCAGTTGGCTTAGCCAGGGACGAGACATCCACGTCAGTCAATAATGTCATCTACACTATGACATCAAAAAATTCAAAGACGAGGTATTGTGTGATGTTTCCCCCCTTTAATTTTGTGATGTTTTGTTAGGATAACCATATATGTGGACGACTGATGTTGTTTATGAATCTAGGCCTTGCAATGCCATTAGTAATTTGGGAGGTCAACTCTACAAGGTCCCAAAGGCAGTCCTGAATACTGTGGTCTCTTTTATCTCTATGAAGCAGTGCATAAAGATGGTCTCTCATACTGAGAGATTTTTCCTCTTTATGGTTTAGTTGGAAGGTGAACAGAAGGTCACTGCAACTATCAAAACCTTTGCACGAGGTCTTTCTACATAGTAGCGGTAGGTGGACAAGATAGTAGAAGAGAAAAAAAACATATTTCCCTCGCCTACTAGGGTGCCTATGCGTTGTAAGGTAAATAAATCAATTGATTTGAAACCTGGTGGTCCTCTTCCTAATGAGCCAAATTTTGAGGGTTTTATGATCGACTCTTCCCTAGGAGTGTACTCCAACTGCCTTGTAGTACCAGGAGAAGAAACTTCACCCATTTTAGCTTCCTTTATCTTGGGTTCTCTCAGAGAGCATATTGTGGTTGGATTTCTTGGTGACATTTTACCTACAACTAGAACATAGTTGAAGACCATGTAAGAAATCAGATGCACATATAAATCATGATCACCAAATTGAAAAACTTGAACACATACCTTTGCAGCTTGTTTAACCTAGTTTTGATAAGCTAAGGATCAACACAGTCTCAAGATGCTTTCTTTGCTTCTTCAGATGCTCTGGAATTCAAACTTGTGCGCATAATGAAATTTTTCAAAGTCGTTCTAGATATTTAAACATGATGAACTTACCTTGTCGCATCAGCCATTCAATTCGAGTTATGAGTGTAGTTCTATTAAATATGCCGCCAGATATTCAAAGATGTTTAAAATTAAATTTGATCATAGGTTGACGTCACATGCACGAGTTGTAATGTGGCCTATCAGTGATTTCAAATCATTGTTGTTCAATCGATGCACGGGGTAGAAACATATGAGGGTTGAGGCATTAAATAGTTTATTGAATTCCCAAATCTGATCGTATGTTGTGCCAAAAACATCCCATCGTTTCGCTAGTCCAACTGGTGAGTCAGGGGTCGGAGTTATACTTTGAATTTTTTTTGTTAATATGTTCTTGCAAAAGCTATGATGCTGAATGATCTTTCCATACAGAGATGATGTGGCAAGGCTGACCTGGAGGTGTGACTAGGACACATAAAAATTTAAGACGACTCGAGGTGAAACTAGGCCATACGACATCCTTACGTGATAAATACACGTGGCACTCGAGACTAGTGCCTTCATTTACTCATGTTAATCGAAATTGGGACTTTCTTTAAGCTACACATTCTAAAACCCGATCCTATCTTGCTGACGCTGAAAATTATCAAGGATCGACGATTGGTGATAAACCTACCCAAGTGCTCCCATATCGACTCTCTCAAAAAATTCACGATGCCGAAAGTGTATTGGGGATCGACGATCGATGATATGTTTATCACAGAAAAAATCGATTGTTTTAACCCTTCTAAATTTCCCCGACCCCAATAAAGTGCATCGGTCATTGACTATCAGTGATTTCTTTACGACTTTTGTCAATGTCTATCCTTCCCATTTTTTGCTGACGCCGATGGGGATTGACTATCTCTTGAAACTTCATGGCGAATAATGCATGCAAACCAACTCCACCTTCTGCCAATGTTGATGGTGCATCGACGATCGACAATTAGTGTAACTTTGTGGCCACTTTCCCTTCTTTAATTTTACCGACGTTAAACATAAGCGCGTTAGGTGCAATGTTAGATACAAATTCTTACTTAGGATGTCAAGTTATTTTAGACACAAGGTTTCATCTAACAATTTCAAACACCCTGACTTGATTGATATGAGTCATGAAAACAAAACAAAACAAACCATCCCCCCCATGTGAAATAAATTTAGACAGTAAAAGAAAACAAGTGGTACCCAAAAAGTGATAAAATTTCACAAGGATTTTAGGGTGTGTTGAGTGCTCAACAAATGGTGATTTACTGGGAAAAATAAGAATCTATGTTCCTTGCCTGGGCTTAGCTGATGCAGAGACTGGTTAAGAATGTAACTAGTTTTGTTTTTATCAGAGTCTCTTCTATACTTGCATTTAAAATTCCCCTGGTTCGTGAATCTAGGCCCGCCTATGGAGTTTCAACCCTTGTTCCACCTTCGTTCCTCTTGACCATGACCCACGCCCCCTTTTGAAAAGATTCGAGTAAAGCATTCACCAACACCAGGCCTTTTAGTTATCATCATTCACTTGATGCGATGTTTATCCACTTCCAACGAGTTTCCATAGCCCTGATGGAGTCACCCTGACGTCATAGACCTTTCTTTTCTACCAGCGAGCATCCATATCCTCGGTGGAGTTATCGACATACCCTCTCCTACTTCATGCTCATTTGATATAATTGATTTATTTTTGGCAGAGATGCCCTAAGAGAGTGGGAGAGGAGGACGTCTGTTATCTACAAGATGAGATGGTTAAGGTGAAAATTTTCCTAGCTTTGTCTTGAGGTACATGTGGTCCTTTCCAAATTACCATATTTCCCTTCAAGTTTTACCAGAACACCAGGCAGACACTTCATTTATTTCCAAGATTGTTTATTCAAAAATATTAGATACATAACTCTTTTAAGAAAACCGCAATTTGCCCAACGTTTCTTGTGTTGCATGTAAGCATGAGTCAAGAAGAGAGTTTTCCACACCGTATTGATTAAGGTCAACCAATTCCTTGCGGAACACAACTTTAGTGCACAAAAATACCACACAAAATAAAAACAAAAATAAAGGACTCTGCAATTAGCCTACCTAACACCTACAAAATAGAATAACATGAAAAAACACATACATTTTTTTTTAATAGAAATATTTTTTTAGGGCTTGGCCATTCACCCAGAGGGTGTTGATTTCCCCCCTTAGATTTTGCAATAGATATGTGCCTACCCCAAGTTTCTTGGCTACCTGGAAAGGTCCGAGCCATAGATTCTGAAACTTTGAATGCTTTCCCTTCGGTTCATTCGCTCTATCCCATTTTAGGACTAAGTCTCCTACTTTAAAATTCTTCTCTTTGGCCTTATGCTTGTCAAACCATATTTTAACTATCTGCCGATGAGCGACAAACTTTGATTTTTATTTTTCCCTTTCTTCTTCCAGTATGAGGAGGGTATCAATTCTCTGTTGAATAATAGGTGAGGGTTGTCCTCTAGATCCCTGAGCGAGTTGAAGAGATGGAAGATATAGCCCTTTTGATAGGATGGCTTCTTTTCCGTATACCAGAAAGTATGGGGAGTTCCCTATATCTTCCTTGGGTGTTACTCTATTGGCCCATAAGGAATTATGAAGCGAATTGTATCAATTCCTTTGATTGTCTGCAACTGTTTTCTTCAATATCCTCACTATGTTCTTATTGGTTGATTCTGCCACTCAATTCCCCCATGGATAGTAGTTTGCAGAGTATATAATTGTGATTCCTTTATCTAGAGAAAACTCTATTAGTAGGGTGGAGGAAAAGTAAACAACATTATAAAAAACAAGAACGGAAGGCATACTGAACCTTGTGATCAATTGTTGTGGTCAGGATGTTCCTCAAACATTGATAGATGAAGGTTCGTCTATTAGTATTTTGTCCTCTATTGCTTGGCAAGCTTTGGGTTGTCCTCCACTTGCGCTGGTTACGCAGAATCTGTTATCTTTTAACATAAGAACTAGTCAACCTTTAGGGACCCTTCCTCAGTTTCCTGTGACTTTGGGAGGGAAAAATGTCTTCATTGATGTCATGGTAGTCCAAGACCCCTTGGATTTTTATTTACTCCTTGGGCGAGATTATATCTATGCCATGAAATCTAATGTGTCTACTCCTTTTCATGTGATATCTTTCCCTCACGATGGACGAGTTGTGACTGTTGATCAACTTTCATTCATTGACCCCACCTGAATTGCCTCCCTGAACAGTTCTTATATGCAGACAATATCGCCCCCGCCACAGGTCAATTATGTGTCATTTTCGCCCATGGTTTCAACTTCTGATGAATTAGATCTAGTAGTTGACATGGTGCTCTCTTCGATAGGGTTGTTAGAGCCTGATCTCTTAACTCCTGTCGTGACCCTTGACATGGTGTCCTTCCAGAGTGTGTTTCTTCCTTCTAGTGAAGACCTCTTGGAAGCCATGACCGAGTTTTGTCCTTTGACATGGTGTCATTCCAGAGCATTGTCCTCTTGGAATCCATGATCAAGAAGAACCACTTACGAGGATAGTTTTTGTGTCTCTGCGGCAACCTCGTTAAAAAATGAAACCGAGGTCTTTGAGCATAGTTTTTTTTATTTCAAGCTCGTTAAAAAATGAAACCATTTGAGGATAGTTTTCTCATCTCTGTAGCAACCTCATTAAAAAATGAAATAGAGGTTCGAGCATAGTTCTTGTTTCTATGTCAAGCTCATTAAAAAATGAAATAGTTTTCCCCCTCTCTGTTTGAGTCAAGTCCTTCGTCTAGTATTTGAAGCTTCTTTTCCTCCACCTTTGTCATTGTATGAAATTAAGCTTGGGGGGGATTTTCCTCAGCCTTTGGAATTCATGCTGAAGTTAAGCCGCTAGTTTCTTAAGCTGGGGGCTAAGTACCAACCATCCATGTGTTATGCGTTGGGAAGTCGCAAGCATAGTTTTCTATGGTTCAAGCTTGTGTAAAAATGAAACCACTTACCTCAAGCATAGTT